>JASAND010016123.1:0-121101 GCA_030248195.1 Trissonchulus latispiculum
GAATTCTACGACCCTGAAAACCCCCTATGCAAAGTTTTTCCAGAGAAAATGGTCAATTTTTAAATTTAAGCTTGGGTCGACCGTGGTTCCGGTCGGCTGCAGCGCCGCCTCCAGCGCCTCCGCGCCTCTCCCTCCTCCACCCCCTAGCGCCTCCGCGCCTCTCCCTCCTCCACCCCCTAATCCCTCAGCGCCTCAGCGCCTCAGCACCTCAGCGCCTCAGCACCTCAGCGCCTCAGCGCCTCAGCACCTCAGCGCCTCAGCGCCTCAGCACCTCAGCGCCTCCGCGCCTCCTCCACCTCCTCCACCCCCTAAAACTACAAGCTTTGCCCGTTCCTTACTACTACTGTCAACTCTTACTGACAATTTTGACTTGTTTATACTCACGCGATACATCATCCAATTGCACATTTCCAATGCCTATTCGCTGGAGTTCGTTGGTTTAAGTTAGAGAATTCGCAGAAAAACCATTTTAGCAAAACTGCGATTATTTTGTTTTGAACATCGATTTCTCAAAAGCTAGGTATTCGCGTGACTTTTGGCACAATGCAAATTCGCGCTATTGAGGAGGGACAATTTTCTCGGTTTGAGCTAAAACGTCTCCAGTTTGGAGAACACTGAATACAAAGTTGCGAAATTTCGTGTCATTTCACATTTGCCGAATTTTCTAGAGTATTGAGACTTGCTGAGCCAAATCCAACAAAATTTCCCTCGGCCCACATGTTCTTCTTATCATGGGACAAGAAGAGCTTTTGGCCGATTCTTCAGTTTTGAGAAAGCGATGTTCAACGATTTTTGGTCTATATTCCGCCTGTCAGATGTCAGCACGTGAGAAAAGTTTTGCTATTTTTTAGAATTTTGCTAGTCTCATATGCTCATGTGAATGTACAGATTATAAGCTTTAAAACGATGTATAAAGCTCTTTCCAACTCCCAAAACAGTGAAAGTTATAGCTTTTCGAAAAATCACCACAAAAGCACTGCACAACAGGATACCAGCACCTTAAGCAAAATTGAAAAAATACAAAATAAAAATATTAAGAGCAGCTGCATTAGTTTCGGGACTATCAAATTTAGTGATGGAACCCGGCCACAGACTTAACCTGGTGGATGACTCGGTGACCCGAAGTTTCAAAAAGCACTCCAAAATCGTACCAATCTGAAAGGTTGAAATCAGGAAGTGAGTGAGAAATGTGAGCAGAAATACAGAGTGGGGACTGAACCATCGTGTTTCATTGAGAGGTCCCGTAAAGATTTGTACCATCGTCTACATTTTAAAGTCCATTTCAATTGTTTGTGTTGAACCAGATAAAAAGGGTATATTTTGCATAATTTAACTAGAGCAAAAGATCATAAAAATAAAGTTCAAAATTCAATTAAATGAAGTTAAACTTAAAATTCTAACCGTGTTCTGCAAAACGGTACTTATTCTCAAGAAACGTTTGTATGTTTTACTGATGTATGGGCATCTTGATTAAAAATATTAAGGAACAGTAATGATAATCATCAGTTTCTGTTGAGAATTCAAAAGCCAGATTTAATAATTTGATTTTGTTCGGTCAAATAACAGATTTTTTTCTTCGAATCACCAAATATTGTTTTCGAGCACTCTTTAATCTACAAAGGAACGGATGCTCAGAGAGAGTACTGAGCTCTAATGAAAACAAGTGTTGAAAGCAAGCAAGAAAGCAGGCTAAAATGTATGATCTTGGCTATTAAGCTTATGATAAAATGCTAATGAAGAGACCGTGCCATAAAAGAGCCATGGTTTAAGCAGTTAGTCAGTTCAAGAGCATTATTAATAAAATGTGCTCGTTCGCACAACTGACGCAAAAAGCCAGAGTTCCCCCCTAATAGCGTTTAGCTTAAGGCGTCCCATAAACTGGGAAGACAAAGGGAGTACACATAGGGTCTATGTGACTACATTAGTGCACAGTATTTACTGAAAAGAGCTCGGGCCCCCAACGTTAGAGCACCTTTTATAAATATTAGTAAAAACTCTTATCAAGGGTCCTTTCGCAAATGATGGAGGTACGGAGACCCTAGGATTTTGCCGGGGGCCAGTTCTTAGGTCTGCAAAGGCTACAGAAGAACTGAGAAGAAACATGAAACCTGAAACCTACTGCTTGGCTACGATTGACCTAAAATGGGGTTCTACTTCTGGATAGGTAGAGAAAAATGTAGGTAAATATGAGAAAACTTATGTCTACTGTTGTATCAGCACGCACCTGAGTAGGGCAGAAATAGCTGACTCAAAGAAAGATAGAGCCTGCACGCAGGCTTAATCATTTTTTTAATTTCCGTAAATGCCGGGAAAGGTAGGAAGTATCCTAGCTAATTATTAATTGTAAAGGCTGATTGAAAAGCCTGTTAAATGTTTGTTTTTTTACATTTCAGTTCTGTGTAGTTGTGATTTCTACAATGATAGCAAATATCTGCTATCAATGCTTGCAGGTTCACCAAGGAATATTGCATCATTTAGGGGCCCCATTCGTTTAGTATAGGTCCCTGACTTAAATGTGTAAGCTAATTCGTTGATTTGTTAGCACCCTCACGTCTTTCAGTGTGGTGCCGGCAATTCTAAAAACATTCAACCTAACGGTTGGGACCCTCCACTACCTAATTGAACCCCTAAATTGATGCTTAGGACCTTCGGATAGGACGTACCGTTTTTAGTTGACTAGAATACTAGACTTTACAAAGGCTGAAATCATGAAAGATCAGCAACACTGGTGTTCATTACATAACATCACAGCAATTTTAGGTAGTTTTTTGGTGTGACATTTTCACCAATTTTTCACATTCAACAAATGCTTTATGCTCTGCTCTATTCGACATATTTTCTATTCCATTATGTTTAGTGTACACCAAATGCAAGATTTAGCGAAATAATACCGTCAGTTTTTTAGGGAGAATTTTGTTGTCTCTATAATTCTTTTGATTGCGAGTGTGTATGAAGTAAAATTGTATTCGCCTATAGTATTGTTTAATTGTCATAAACGTTATTTCACACATCACAATATACAGGCATTTATATAAGACGGCACTGATTATTCTTTGAGCCGGCCCAACCACCCTTTCTGTCGATGGTTTCACCACAGGTTCGTCGTAAGGCACAAGTCAGCCTAAAATAACACTTCAATTATATTCATAATTAATCAGATGGGCAAGCGATAGGCACACTAATTACATTTGGGCACGGATCGAAATAGATAGCCGGTGGTTCTGGCTCAGATACCGATATGGAAACCTCATTAAAGTTTGCCATGTGGTCAATAAAATGTATTCAAATCAGCCACAAAGTAGTGCTTTTACCAGGGCTGGTGGACCAAGAATCGACCGAAGAGATTGACCATACGGGAGGCGTCAGGCACGCTACATAGGAGTGAGAAAGGAAGAGTGAGGTTCAGCTTTCATTCAGAATTAAAAGTAAAGAATTGGCCCAGCCGGGGTTCGAACCAGGGCCCTTCTGCTCCGGAGTCCGACACGCTACCACTACACCATAGGGCCTTCAGATACACTCCTATATCAGGCTTGCCAATCTTTCCTATGCCTACTTCCCTTACAACACCTGAGAAAGTAGGATGGCTACCCAAAAGACCCACCCTTCAGATGACTTACGGTGTTCCAGGCTGGGGTGCTCCTGGCTCCAGCCATGAGAATGCGATGCAACCACTCTGCGATTTGCAAGCCTTGTAGCAGTCGTTCACAGACTAAAATTACAAATATGTCACAGACGCTGTGCGCAAAGCACGAGCACGAGTGCGCAGAGCAGCACGACCGACCACAAGAAAAGCACATGTACACCAGTCTGAATCCAGGTACTCCTGGTTAACTTGAAAGCCGAGCACAGAATGGGTAGCATAAAGTACAGTAAAATTGGGGACAACTCAACTGCACTGTTTCAGAGAGATCTTAGGAATCGTGTTCTGATAGACCGAAAACGCCTGTGTACATTACTTTTTATCAAAATCGTGACAAACGTTTTTGGTTTCCCTTACAATTCAAAAACCTCTGACTTCGCGAAAGGAAACAGTTTTGCGATATTTGAACTCAGCGTGGTCGAAAACATATCCATCCCAAAATTCAGCTCAATTGGTCAAGTTTTGTGGAATCTGGGTCTGAAGGGTCGGTTCCTGTAAAGAACCGAAATTCGTCCGTCTGAGACTAAATAATTAACTATAGTATACGACCAAAAAATGTGTGTACAAACTTTGGCCGTTCATAGCAGATTAACCTTTGAAGTAAACCTTAACAATGTATATATTTTTTGAATCGACAGGAACCCGAGATTTCGAAAATCCGAAGAAATCCGAATTTCTGGGTTTCATTCACGGAAAATCTAAAAATTTTTCGCTCAATTTTTATCGCAATCAAGCTTTTGTTTTACAATCAAATAGAGTTGGTCCCACTACACATTTTTGTTCTTAGAAGCTTTTCACGAAAATGTACCCAATTTCCGGAATTGCGGGTTTTCAAAATTTCCAGGTTTTAAAAATTTTCTCCAATATTTATAAGATGGGTGTCATTCGAAAGCTCTTATTGAGCTGAACAACTTTTGTAATAGAACAAACTCTTAAAAATGCACTCAATTCCCGGAATTCGCAAAAACCGTATTTTCCGGATTTAAAAAATTCTCTCCAATACCCACAATATTGGTATCATTCGAAAGCTCTTGATGATTTGAACAAATCGTTTAATAGATCCAATGCCCAAAATACGTATACCAAATTCCCGGAATTCACGAATTCCGGATTTAACTTTAGCTTGAACGTTTTTCGTGAATTCCGAGAAGTGGGCGCATTTCTGCGAGTTGGCTCTAATAGCACGCTTGTTCAGCTCATCACGAACTTTCGAAGGATACCCATATTGAGGGGTATTGGAGGAAATTTTTAAAATCCGGAAAATCCGGTTTTCGCGAATTGCGGAAGTTGAGTGCATTTTCAAGAGTTCGTTCTATTGCAAGCATTGTTCAGCTTGATAAGAGCTTTCGAAAGATATTGGATATCCCAACATGTGGGTATTGGAGAAAATTTTTAAAATTCGGAAATTTTGAAAACCCGGAATTCCAGAAATTGGGTACATTTTCGTGAAAAGCTTCTGAGAGAAAAAATGGGTAGAGTGACCAGCTCAATTCGATTGTGAAAACAAAATTTTGATTGCGATAGAAATTTGGCGAAAAACTAAAAATTTCAGATTTTCCGTAAGCGAAACCCGGAATTTCGGATTTTTCCGAATTTTCAAAATCTCGGATTCCTGAGGATTCTAAACATATATACATTGTTGGGTTTACTTCAAAGGTTAATATGCTATAAACGGTCGAAGTCAGTACACATTTTTTGGTCGTATAATTAACTAGTTAGTATTAACCAGTCTAATTAATTAATTAGTTTATTTATTTATTTATTTATTTATTTATTTATTTATTTATTTATTTATTTATTTATTTATTTATTTATTTATTATGTTACGCCGCAGGTTCTATTTTCAAGACCTCAAATTTTGGATCCGTGATGGATACGAAAACATTTAATAGGCAAACTGTATTACCTGAATATAAACGCACATACCTAACTGCGGGATGATAGTATACTGGAATAAATAATAGAGTTGAACTTCCGAAAAATTTTTATTTTGGGCGTTGATAACACTGAGTTGTATGCAGGCCGCGGGTACCCGCGGGGCGGGGCGGGGCGGGCCGAATTTTACTACCCGCGTGGGCCGCGCGGGCCAATGCGGGCCGATTTTGGCTACTTTCCTGGGCTAATTTTGCTTTCTAGAAATTTCATACATACCAAATCATATACAAAAGGAGGCAATATTTCAGAATTTTAAACATTACTTGACTTCGTTATGCCATTGGATACCTTCAGCATGCACTACATACTCAGTTAGCATTATCAGCGTATCGAGTAATAACCTGTAGCTGTTGAGTAAAACATATAAACCCATGAAAACTACAGGTTTTATTTGTATTGAAAGCGTACAAGTGTAACTTGTAATCCCGTATCTCTTGAGAAAAATATCAACGATGTCCTGTAGAAATTATATAAGTCGAGACTTATTTATCATCTACAAACTTGAATCCTGTGGTTTCTACATGAACTTTTTTTAAGTGTTTAGCACTGAAAGTGAGGGTCAGCAATTAGCGCAGAAACTGAATTTTTAGTTTAATTTTGGAACTTCGTGTTGGAAACTTAAGCACCTAAATATAAATCCCTGATAACTTCTCACTGAAGACTTTAATTCATTTAAGGTGCTGGTAACCTTTAGTGCAGTGCATTTGTTGTGATTTTTAAAACGCTATAACTTTCACAATTTTGGGAGTTGGAAAGAGTTCTATACACCGTTTTAAAGCTTGGAATCTGTACATTCAGGTGAGCTTACAGAACTAGCAAAATTAACAAAAAATTTTCAGACATACTGACATCTGGCAGCTTCCCGGCACGGATACTGGATTTTTCAGACCTGATTGAAGTACAGGCCTCAAGCTTAACGGGAAGAAATGTTGTATAAAATCCTGAATTATTGAGCAAACATTTTTGAACATCGATTTTTCAAAACTGTAGAATTAGATAAAAGCCCTGTTCGTGCCATGATATGAAGGACATATGGGCTAAAGTACTTTTTTTGGATTTGGCTCTGCCTGCAGGTCTTCGTTGTCGAGAAAATCCGCCAAATGCGCATTGAGTTTTCTTGCTACTCATTATGTTCTAGCCAAAACCAAGAAAAACATGCCTCCGCGAAAGTTCGAATTTCCACTCTGCCAAAAATCTCCGGAATCCGCCGAGTAGTTTTTTAGAAATCGACGTTAAAAACAAAATAATCGCAGTTTTGCCAAAATTGTTTTTCGACCAAATCTCCAGTATAAAGCAATCAACTCCTGCTAATAAACATTCATAAATGTAAACTAGACTGTGTATCGATTGGATATACATGGATCAAAATTGTCCGCTAAGATTTGGTAGTATTTTTGCAAAAGCTGATTCTTCGAAAATGACAATTTTTTGACCCTAAAAATCGTTTTTTGATTATACTGACTTAACCACTGGAGATAGCTCGTAGGTTGTAAAGGCAAAAATGTTCATTTCGGTGTCCTCTTTTCAGCCATAACAACCAATCCGGTGTATCAACTACTTACTGAGAGAATAGTGGCAAAAACCTAAAGTTTCCATCTTTTCCCTAGAAATGCGTGACTGGTCCGAGAATGGTAAAGAGCACCAAAATAGCATAGTTGGAAAGTTTCAGCTATTTAAGTAAAGGATTAAAGCCGTATGGGTCAAAAATACCCGAAAGAAAACCACTAAACCAGTACCTTAAGGTCACTTACAGCCGAGTGAAGTTCCACAGCATACGGCGTTATGGGGAAACTGTGTGTGTTTGCTGCAGCTGCGGCGTCGCCGCTTTCAAAACCAATTTTCATTTTTCGTACAATTAATAGCTGGTTAGTTAAGCTCGTTAAGGCGCTGAAAGAAACTCGCTCTCAAGGATATATGCGACAAACATTTGAAAAAATGAGCAAAATCCCCGCCCCAAAAATTTTTTATGGCGTACCTTTTTAGTTAAGGGAAGCTAAGCTTTAGTTACCACTTTAAGAACAGTAAATTGGTAGACAACAAAGTTCAAATCAAACGAACATGAAAATTTGCCGGATGCGGAAGTATCTTTGAAAATACATCAGTTTTGGTGCTCAGGTACTAGATAGGAAGCAATTTTTACGTGCGGGTACCTGCGGGCCGGATTTCGCGTGTGCGGGCCGCGGGCCGGAGTGTTGCGGGCCGCGGTCATAAGGTGCGGGCTGCGGGCCGGGCGCGGGCCGGAAAAATCGGCCCGCATACAACTCTGTGATAACATTGGCCTCAGATGGGAGGAGTTGAAAGTTTTCCAGATTCTTTGCTCTTCTGGACTTTATCTTGTTGAGAGATAATTCCCAGCCGCTTCAGCATAAAGGACTATTAAGATTTCTGATCGTGAATTTTGTATGATACTGCTCTATTTAACAACTACAGTTTTTGTTTTAGCTTCTTTTTGTTTATAGTTTTTGTTTAACGAGTTTGTGTATCGGATCATTTTATCGGATCATAAAATGGATCGGACGTGGTACATAAGATCCGATGAATGAATCCAGCGGGTACATGAAAGCTTGGCTTCCATTCATAGTTTTTATACAGGCATTTTATACATATTCTCTCCAGCACGTTTCAAAACTAAAAAGATTTTAATCTTAAAATTGACTCCTGGGAACTATATAATCTTTAATTGTAGCTCTTTACCAGGGCCGGTGGACCAAGAGGAAACCGGAGACAAGCAGGAGCCAGGCATCCTTGTACCAACGAAACCAGCACCCAGGAGAGAGAAGGGAAGAGGGAGGGCCAGCTTTTCATTTAGGACTGATAGTAAAGAATTGGCCCGGTTCAAACCACGGCCTTCCGTTTGCAAGTCAGACGTGCTTACTACTACACCACCGGGCCGTCAGCTGAACTCCCATACCAGGCTTAGGTATCAATCTTTCCTATGCCTGCTTGCCTTACATAATCAAAACATCGCGAAACCTTAATCTCTGTACTACGTCTCAGCTATTTCACCAAACCAACCGGAAACCGGAATGGTGATGCAGGTCGGTTTCATGAGTTTTGGCCAAACTTTACCTACCTGAACATTTCGGACATATTTAATCAGTCCAGTTTTGGTGGAATCGCCTTTGAACCAAACATTCTGTCGAACCTCCACTGACTGAACAGTCACTGAAGAATAAAAGTTTTATAAAAAACAAAAAAAAACATTTACACAAACAGTTTATTAAATTATTGAACAATTTAATATAATATTTTTAAACTTCTCAGTTGCGATCGGATAAGAAAACTTATCCGATCACAACATTTAGCAGACACTAACACCTCGACCGAAAGCTGGACACAAAATGAAAAGCTACTAACTGAGAGCACCTCAAAACCGTCTTACCTAAGACAAAAGCTATGACGACGGCAGCCAAGTAAACCATCTCAGATGTGTTTCTGACAAGAAAATTTGCAAATTTGACTGAAGGCAGGCGCTAAAAGTTGCACTTAAAAAGGAACCGGCACCTGCCGAATTTCACGGAACGCGGAATTGATAAACGTTTATGAGCCGCTACTGATTAGCCATTGTTTGGAAATTTTTGTAACAAAGTTTTGAGTAAATATTTTCG
This sequence comes from Trissonchulus latispiculum, assembly GCA_030248195.1. Taxonomy (NCBI): domain Eukaryota; kingdom Metazoa; phylum Nematoda; class Enoplea; order Enoplida; family Ironidae; genus Trissonchulus; species Trissonchulus latispiculum. Next base: position 9,184 of record JASAND010016123.1, read on the forward strand.
CAAAATTTGCAAAATTGCTAATTTCCCTGTGTTGCTACATTCCACCTTTTATTGGGGACAGATAGCTGCCGAAGCCAAAGACTGGCTTTTATAGCCCTGATTATGCAAACTTTTATTGTTTTATTGCTTTGTTATTGTTCAGCCTATAATTTCCTGGTGATAAAATAATTAGCAACTTCCGTTCTTACATCACAGCACCTGTTTATCAAAAGTTTCAACCAGGAACCTATTGAGCTTTTTCCAATATAAAGTTTGCGAACTGAAACATTGAGAACTTTCGGCTCTCTCAACCGGCAATGAAATCAGTCGTCCCAGCTGTTTTGGCCTTGTGTGTGGCTTATGGTACGTCAAACTTAGGGCCTTTTCGCGCAGCGAGTTAAACGAGTTAAAAGAGTTAAAATTAACTCAATCCTTTTCGTGCACAGGGTTAAAAGAGTTAAACAGTTGAATTTAACTCGCCTGCAGGGTTAAACTAGTTAAAAAATTTTAACTCTACTCTTTTAACTCGCGCGCGAAAAGGCCCTCAGGGAAAATTGTTTCACACTTTTGCAAACAGTTATCTGTTATAAAACAGTTATAGATATAAACAGTTATAAAACAGTTATAAACAGTTATAGTAACAAATGGGACTTCGAGTAAAAGTTTGGGGTTGCAAGCAAGGCAGTACTGACAGTTTAAAATCCATTGGAATTTGTACTTTGACTTAGTAAGTTTGGATAGGTTTCGGTTACTTTGACCCACTTTGTCTGAATACTTCTTAGGTGACCGTTCTGGTACATGGGCCACATTTCAGGTTGTCGTACACCGGATAGGAGTAGTGTCAGCTTCGTTGTGACCATACCATATGTGCTTGGGGAGTTCTTCACTACGGGTTGCTAGTTACAAGAGCCATCTTTTCAAAACTCTTGACTTGACATGATCCTCTACTTGCAGCGAGTTGAGTACTAGTAAGGAGACTCACTCATACTTGAATTGGAGGTCAAATTTCACTGACCCTTGTGGAAGCAAATTTGGGTATCGCTTGTGGAAATGATTTTTCTTAAGTGTATGTTTGAAAGCGATTTTTAGAGATTTTTATCGTTTTTTTACAGAAAACAACAATTAACGTTTTTGGACGTTGTTTTTAGCCAAAATAGTGATCCTTATTCCTTAAGTGAGAAATTCCGGCGTAGCAGTAAATTTTTTGAAATTTTAGTCATAAACCTGTTTTTACGCAATTTTCTTACCCCTTGTAGCCAATATTCTTATCCCTTGTGGGATCAATTTCCGGAACCCTTGTGGGCGACTTCACCGAACGGGGGGAATTCTCCCCCCCTTTTCCCCTCCCTTGTCCACACCGGAACTCACTGTTGATTTCGATATTTGTATCATTAATAAGCTGTGCAGCACATAAACAAAGCCAACCTACTGAAAACATTGCCAGTCTAAGTATAGTCTTAACTATACAAGCAAGGGTACCCTACCAAGCAAATTTTTCTATATATACCTATTTCAATCTTTCTTGCTTCGTCTTTCAGCTTCTGCCAGTGGTCTGACCTATCATTTGAATGTTGACTTCCACGGGTACCATCTGGTGCCTCCGGATGTCCTCCATAATCATGTGAGTTTAGGTATTTCCTGTCACAGGAAAGGAATAATCTCTGAATCCAGGGCGAAACGTCACGACCCAAAATTTAACAGCTCTCGTGGCAAGAAAAGGCCAATCATCTAACTTTGGAATGAGTTCTGAATTTGATGTATTTGAGTTCAGCGGTCTGAACTTTATTATTTGAACGACTTAGGTTGACTCTGATGCTGCTGATTACACCGCGACATAATAATTGTCCGCAGAATATCGAATGGATTATGCAATTGCATTAAATCCTAAAGACAGTGAAACCTGTCAACATTTATTTAATTGTTTTGCAGAATTTGCAACAGTGTGTCGACGCCTGCAAATCCAACAACCAATGTCGAGCATTCACATGGTTCGGACCAGAAGCCAACGAAGCTAATCTAAGGTAGTGCTTTATGCCATTTGCTCCTGTGGTTAACACTTTAATTAATTAATTAATTAACCCTTTTCGTGTAAATGTAATCTTTCTCTTGTGTTCCCTGCAGTGCTCGTTGCTTGCAAAATCCTTGAAGTTCAGGGACGAGAAAACAGGTGTGCATACGTAGCTACATATTTATTTGCAGTCCTGACTAAAGTTCTGATACGAAAATCTATTCCAGAACATAAATTGCTGAAAACCCCTCTTCTTCTTCTTCTTCCTTGGCAGCAATCGGAACGCATCCATTATATGTAAGCAGCCTCCACCTGCCCGCCGAGCGCAGGTCTTCGCAAGCCAGACCACATAAAGAAGCCCGGAATAGGATAACAGAAGGAAAGGGTCCACCCGTTAGGGACAGGAGGTTTCCCACTCCGAAGAAGATGAAAACAGAAAGGGGAAGGATCAGCCAGACCCCGCAGAATCGGAAACCATTAGCCGTTGACCAGACGGATGGCAGGGGACACCTGTGGGGATCTTCATTTGATGGGGTCCATGTTCATACGACTTCCAACGTAGACAACCTTAGCCGCGGCAGAGGGAAACCAAGTTAACGCATTTTTGGAGGTCGCTTAATCAGATTGCTCTTGCTTTCGCTTTCTGAAAATGATTGTAGATTTTTGTTATCCGTTCGGTGTAATCCTGGCTGCAATAGTCAAGCAAATTTTGGGTATTTCAGGAATTGCTGTTGGCTTAAGGTTGCCTGTCCCAATGATCCGCGAGTTGACGGCCACCCCAGTTGCAGACATGGAGTGATCAGTGGAAGTCTGAGTGGAACCCATTGCTCGGGAATACCCAATTGTTGGTGAAATTAGCGATGGACAAACTGTCAAATGCTCATTATATCATTACCTGTTTGTATTAAGATAAATATATTGTAACACCTTGAAAGGGAAGAAGTTACTGGACTGTGTTATATATTTCACTAAGGGCCTTTTCCCGAATGGGTTGAGTAGAGTAGAGTAGAGTAGAGTTAAAATTAACTCTTTTAACCCTTTTCAGGAACGCCCAGGGTTAAATTTAACTCTGCCTGTTTTTAACTCTTTTAACTCTGCAGAGTTAAAAATCAAAGAGTTAAAAGAGTTAAAACGGGCAGAGTTAAAATTAACTCTCTGCATACGTGAAAAGAGTTAAAATTATAATATAATTTTTGCCTACGCAATGTCCAACTTTTCACAATTTGAGAAGTTTTGAAAATTTTAAATAAAATAAAACAACAAAAGAAGATATTTACTAATTTCATTAATAGACATTTATTACATCTTCAAAGCAGCGTCATCCTGTACTAGGGCGATCCGGGCGAATCCCTGTGTGTGTCCCTTGCAGGTTTTAACCGATTTTGCTGAAATTTAGCTTGGATCCATTTCAAGAAATTATTGACCAATCTGCAGCAAAGTTTTAAAGTTTAAGCTTTTAAGGGGTTAACAACATGGGTAAACTACAATTCTAGGGGAACCAACCAAAGATTTACGATTTTCATGAAGAGTTGTACATATTCAGTGATCACTGAAAACTAATCTAAAGGCAGTGTTTCGGTCCAGGTTTTCGTTATTTCTATTGCCAGCTTGCAATTTAGCCTACAACAAAGTGCTAATAATGAATAGTTAAGCCGAAAAACAGGTATATACCATGTTGGTTTACTGAGACCACGACAGATCCCAATAACCTCTGTACATGTTTTCAGCAAAATCGGATTCTCTTGGTTTTCCTAAAAGCTTGAACAATTTTGGTCAATTTCAACTAAACATTAATACTAAAACAGATAGGTGCAGCAAAATTAAATAGAAAAATGTTTGACTATTAAAATTCAGTAGAGATTTCAAATTTGAATTGAAATGGTTGCCCTTAGAATTACAGTTGGGATAAAAATTGATCCTGTACTGTAATTCTGATGAGCATAACCAGTTGCAGCTAAGTTCGCGTAGCATTAGTCTAGATGTCCTTTCAAAAAGTCTAAAAATTCAAATTTTTAAAGTTTACAGCAATTTTCATGGCAAAATTAGCGCTTTAATTAACCCACTTTTTGAGAAAAATTGAGCTTTCGGTTAGTTGAATGTAGTGTCCCGTTGATTCGGCTTTCATGCTTTCAGCTCTCATACATACTTCAAATTTGCATTGTAGTTGGTGTTAAATAACTTACAAAAAATAATTTGGAGCGTATTTACAATTATAATTAATAATTTTAATTTAATCAATTTTATTTAATTATAATTTCTAAAAATGCAGCATGTTTAAAACATTTTGTTCGATCTATTTTTATTTTATTAAGTAGCCTATTTCGTTACGTTAGCGTAAATAATTCAGCAGAATGTTGGCAAATGCCTAAGTAATTTTGAAGCGTTATGAACCATCCAATGAAATAATGTTTTGCACTGTTATTGGCTGGATTATTTTGTCATTTTTAAAGCTTTATTACGCGCGCGAAATGTGGCAATTACAATGTAAAGGATAGAAGATTTTAACTCGTTTAACCCGCGTGCTAAGACGAGGGCTAAAATTCAATGTAAAATGTCGTGAGCGAGTTAAAAGAGTTAAATTTAACCCATTCATGAAAAGGGTAGAGTTAAATTTAACCCTGCAGGATTTTAACTCCACGTGTCATTCACGAAAAGAGTAGAGTTAAAAGAGTTAATTTTTAACTATTTTCGCGAATGAGCGCAGAGTTAAAAATTTTAACTCTTCTTAACTCGGCGAGTTAATTTTAACTCGTTTAACCCATTCGCGAAAAGGCCCTAAGAATCTTAATCTTAAGTCCAACCAATCAAAATTGGAAAATTTTGAGGTGACGGTGTATAATAGATGGTTGTACTGAAGGTTTTAAAAACAGTTATCATTGGAGCAGTACGATGCTTTATCGGGAGACAAATTGCATGACGATGTAGTAAATGCTATAAGGGGGCGCTTGCCTCACCGGGAACGGTTCTCCTAGATCCATTTTTCAACCAATTTTTCCACATATTTTCCATATCAAATTTTCAGCAGTGGTAGCTGGTGTAAAATACAAGCAATATGTACAATTTGAGAATCCAGTGCTTGGCTTGTGACCTACACGACAGGTATAAGTTTGAATTTTCAAACCGGTTTTATTCATTGACGTCCGAATAAAATTAGCTCAAACTTTGCCCAAATGCATAATTTAACCAAGCGTTGGGGCAATTTTTCAGTTTCTCGAATTATTCAATTTTGTGAAGTTTATTCAAGATCGAAAACTTTGAAAATCAATATTTAACGGAACATGCGATTTAAACAAAGACTAAAACAAGTCATCCCCTAAAAGGGGTAATATTTGGCCCCAGGAGAATTCGTCTCAACAGAACTGTAACATGGAATTTTAGGTACGGAACAGGTATTGCAGTCCATGCAGTTGTTGGTTTTGGTTCTTCAAAACGGTCGTACACAAGTAAAATTAAGTATAAACTTATTTTCATTAGGAAATCAAAATCTAAGAAACGTAGTGGTCGCGGTTATTTGCCATTGCAACAACAAGATATTGTTGCACTAACAGCCGAACTTGATAGATCAACTTAACCGCAGTGTAGTCATCTACTAAATGAAGCAAGAAATTTAGTTTGCCTCATTTGCATAATTTATGCACAACAAACATTTTTTCGAATTCTAAATGGTCAGGGGGGGGGGCGATGAATTAACTTTGTTCCAGACGATTAAACGTTCCCAACACTAGTTTCAGGGATTGAAGAGATTAAAAAATTTATCCGGAAATACAACTTTTATTTAAACAACCTTTTTTCTCCAAATTGTTTACGTTTAGCATGGTTAAATCAGGTTTCCCCTTAATTTAAAAAAAAGGGAGCTGCTAGATTTACGTGCTGAGCATAGGCACAGGAGCTGGTAAAAGAAAATTCTCCGTTCAAAAGTGGGTCCACCCATTACAAATATTTCGCCTTCGGCGAAATAAAAATGGCTCCTGCGCACCTCTCAAATAAACATGCATGCAAAAGTTAAGCAACTTTGGTTGAAGCATTTATGAGAAAATTTATTTAGAAAATTTTACATTAATCGCTTCAGTTTTGCGCATATAATATAATTGTAATAAGTTGCGCAGTTTTTCATGAAGTAATAAATCCAATACAAAAGTATCATGAAGTATCGTGTAGAATTCATTTTCAAGCGATTAGTTTTTACTTTGCGTTACGCTAATTTGCCATATATTCAACCGCCTATCACTTTTAATAGAAACCACGTTCAGAATAGATATACACATCGTTATAAAGCTCTTTTTATGCTCTTTCACATAAATTATTATGCAAAAGTATCGTTTAGAGCTCTGCTAAAACTTCGATTTTCTAAAGATTTTTAGGGAGACGCCTGACCGACTAGCGCCTGATTGAATTAAAGGGGAGATTGGACAGATAAACTCGCTCAGAGATATTCCAGGCTAACCCTAGAGCGTCTACCTAGAAATTTATAGTTAGCTCAGCCAGTAAAACTAATTAAATAAAAGCGGATGAGACAACTGCAATCTTAATGGAAAATAAAGTTATGGCAATAAAAGAAATCTCACGAAATACAATATTAAGTGTAACTTACTGGCTACCAATGAGAAATTGGGCAGGGGGACAGAAAAGTAAAAATGGGGAAAGAACGAGAAAAAATCGGGGAATGGAAACTGAACATCAAAGGAAAGGGGGGATGTGAGCTGAGTTAAGTCTAGAAAAAAGGGAAATTAGTAAGTAAAAGGTTTTCGGGCAAAATTAGGTGTTTTCGGGAAAAGTCCAATTCAAATGCAAGAGGAACAGTAGTCGGAGCCCAAAGATTCAGGTCCGCCGCACGCGTCAAAGGAAATCTCTCAACTGAAGGTGGTGTGATTAATGATTACGAATGGGAATGTGCATTGCGAAATAGGGATTGATATAAGTAAATTTTGACGTTCAGTCTCCGACAAGCCAATTATAAAAACATTTTCATGTAGTGTTCTCTTTACAATTATATTAAAGATTAGATCATTTTGATATTTCCGCGAAAGTTAACCATGTAGTGTTCTCTTTACAATTATATTAAAGATTAGATCATTTTGATATTTCCGCGAAAGTTAACCATGTTTTCGCATCCAAAACACATCACAAATACCAGACACTCCAGCAAATGAATAGATAACCACATTAAGAGGTTTTTAAAGGAAATTTAGGAATTTTGGGAGTTTTCAAGGGTTTTCGAGTTTTTTGGTAGCGTTTATTCACAACTATTAGCAGACAAAAAGGTCTTCTACAGAAGAACTGCACAGAAACTATTAACCACAAGAACTACACTATTATGGCTCTCAATATTTATAATCCCACAGTGCATAAAACCCCAACCAGAAATATTAGAATCAAACAATTACCTTAAGCCGTCGCGGCTAACATTAAAGGACACAAAACAATCAAAAATTGTTTGCAAAGCCTGAGAATAAAATTAATAATAAATGGAATAAATGTAGAGTGAATTTAGTATAGCTCACATGGTCGCCTTGGAGCCTCAAAACTGTATAAAAATAATCTTAACTTGCGAAAGGATGGAAATAGACAGAGGCAATAAAAATGATGGCTGGCGCAAATGAAATACACGGCCGAATAATAAGAATACGTTAAGAATTTTTTAGAAGACTGGGGCCCGACAAGTCAGAACGAAAATAGCCAATAAGAAAAGAGATCACATGTTTTGATTGGACGAAAATGGAGACATTCAAATATAAGAGACTACACGCTTCCAAAACAACACGAGCAGCGCCGCCCAGCAACTAGGTGACCTGAATGAAACATACACCATTTTAAAATAGAAAACAGACAATTTCAAAACAATTTCAGACCAAAATTAAACAAACAGTTTTCCTTCTCAAATTAACATTTTCACAACAATTTCATGTTAAAATGAACTCACTACAAATACACACATCACAAGAAGGTAGACGCAACGTCTCCCTATTATACACTATACTCCACCACACCACTCTAAAATATGGATTTCAAGAATAATACTGGGCGTATCAAAAAACTGAGTGCCGAATCAAGGATTACTCCACCCAAGGATTTTGACACAAAAGATTTGGCCCTGACTCAATAAGTGGGAGCAGTGATGAAATCTACGACAGCTGCCCACTTAGCAACCGAACCACAGAATTTAATTTCGAGATTCTGTTGTACAGTTTACACGTTTCATTAAGTTGCAGCTACGCCTTAATATCAAATGGCCAAGCCGAAAAGATGGGTGGCATTCGAACGCTCTTACTAGCTTAGCAGCTTTTGTAAATAGAACGCACTCTTGAAAATGCACTCAATTTCCGGAATTCGGGAAAACCGCAATTTTCGGATCTTAAAGATTTTCTGCAGTACCCCCACAACAGGAATATCATTTCAAAGCTCTTGCAAAGCTGAACAACTTTTGTAATTGAGCGAATTTACAGAAATGCCCGCACTTCTGTAATTCAAGAAAAACTCCTTATCTAGTGTAAAATCCGGCTTTTGCGAATTCCGGGAATTTGGTAATTTTTCAGATATTGGTTCTATTACAAAAGTTAGTCAGCTCCTCAAGGGCTTTCAAGTAATTCCCATATTGTCGGTTTTGGAGAAAATTTTTAAAATCCGGGAATTTTGGAAACGTGGAATACCACAAATTGGGTGCATTTTCGTGAAAAGTTTGTAAACGCAAACATATGCAGTCGAACCAGGTCTATTCGGTCGTGGAAACAACATTTAAAACCTAAACATTTTAGATATCCGTAAACGAAACCCGGAATTCCGGATTTTGCCGGTTTTCGAAATGTCGAATTGAAGGAATTAACGATTTCGTAAGCTATTTCAATAGTTTACAAAGGATAGATGGAAACGTCATAGTGATTCCATACTCTTCCATTTCCAGTATTATTTGCCCAGCGAGGCATTCTACAAATGAGATATCTTCTGACAGTTTTTAATCACAGGACAGCTGTATCTTCATTCACATTTCCAATTAATTTTAAGACTGCATTTTACCATCATAAAATATCATTATCATCACAATCTATCAACTGGATGTCCATTAATTTCTGCGTACTTATCTTTCACATGGGAACCAAATATTTTCAATATACGGCATATTTTTCAATCATATAGAATGCTGTGTTCAGATCAGCAACCTGAGCTTTGAAGTTTGAATAACTTAATAACTGAAGAACTTATTTCAAAATTCAAATCATCCCTTCTCTGTATTCATATTCAGAATCTTTGCGCTTTCATTTTGCTTTCTGTTTACAGTATACCGTGTTCAAAGACATTCACTCTTCCGTTCGAAAATATATAAGAAAATATTTTCGGAAAAAACTGAAACTTCAGAAACTTTGTAAGCAGTATAGGGCTGCACAATCGGGAGCTCTTTGGGCTAATTTTGGATTCCATTAATGGATTCACCTGTCAAAATTTGACAGTTAGCTGTCATGACCTGTCAATAATATTAAGCTGACAAAATTAATGGGTTGAGCTATCAAATTAATGAGTTGTCTGGCTAATTTGTGACTTACGTACCATCTGTCAGTTTGGCTAATTTCTGGCTTTCTATGAAATTGTCTTGTGTATTTAAAGTCTCGTGTATTAATGATTAAAACCGCCTAATATGATGAACTGCTAGCTTCTAATTTTCATCATCGATTTTATGAGATTGTGCTAATATTACATTCCTCAAACTTAATTGCATGAATAATTAATTGATGTGGGTTAATGTAGGATTCCTCAACTTAATAGGTTTTGGGTGAATTCCTCAAGTTTTTTAATTCCTCAAGTCCATGAAAGATTAATTGGTTTTGGGTAAATATTGAATTCCTCAACTTAATAATTTTGGTCTATTTTTTGGATTCCTCAAGTTTATGAAAAATTAACTGATGTGGGCTAATGCAGGATTCCTCAAACATAATTGCATGATGAATTAAATGGTGTAGGCTAACATCGGGTTCCTAAACGTTAGTCATATGAAAGATTAAATAAGTTACTTTGGATTCCTCAAGCTTAATTGCTTCAATGATTAATAACTTTCGGGTTTGTTTCCTCAATGTTTTGAAGGCAGATAGGGTTTGGGCGAATGTTCAATTCCTGAAATTTAAATTTGAGGGTAAATTTTGGATTCCTCAAGTCCATGAAAGATTAAATACTTTGGGCTAATTTTGAATTCCTCAAACGTAATTGCTATGACATTGATGTGGGCAAATATTGGATTCCTGAAATATAATTGCATTTAGGTTGATATAGAATTCCTCAATCTTAATTGCATGAAATGAGTCTTGGGTGAATTTCAGATTCCTCATAGGTTAAGAGAGAGCTTATATGGGCTAATCTCTGATTCCTCAAACTTAATTGCTTGAATGATTAATGGGTTTTGGGCTAATTTCCGATTCCTCAAACTTAGATTTGGGAAAATTTTCGGTTATGTGTAAATGGAATTGTTATGTATAAATTTGAGTTCTGTTTTATTGTAGTGATCGTAACTAACTATTTTCCCAGCGTAATTTAACATAATAAACTTAAAGTTATCCAAGGAAGTTAGTTATCATCTCGTAGAGCACACTTTCAACAACACTGCACGACGCTTTCAACCTCATACAACAACAAATTAGTTAGTAATTCTTAATTAAAGTGTGAGCAAAGTAACGAAAATTGCCAAGTTGAGGTGACAATTATTTTCCCAGCAGAATTTAACATAATAAACTTATAGTTATTATTGCAGTTTTGTTACACGCCTATCAAGCACACTCTCAACCACACTGCACGACACTTTCAATCTCATAGACCAGCTAAAAAGTTAGTTAAAAAGTAATTAGTTAGCAAGTCTTAATTAAATTAATGCAGGATTGTGAAAATTGCCAAAATTAAGGTGACAACTAGTACGCGGGCAAAAAATGCTTTAATGTTAAAGGGGAAACTTGTTTGTGTTCGGGTGTTCGGGAGGAGAAATTGTATAAAACGTCCAATACAAACGCTAATTGTAGTTGCTTATACATCAATGAAACCTGATTCGTTAATGCTGCAAGATTAACTTAATAAGGAGTAATGGTTTAGCATAAATAGTTGAAATGGAGAGAGTTATTGATAATTTGGTAATAATCTTTTGCGATGAGATGGATCCTTATCCGGTGGCGGATTATATGGTGGAACATCAGAAAATCTCTAAACATTTCAGAGATTCCATCAAAACAGGAACCAGATACGATGGTGCTTTTGACTTAATTCTACGACTGAAGAAGTTAGAAGATTCAGCTGACTTTTTTCGGGAAGCTCTGATAGAGTCCGGGCAATATGGTTTGGCTAAATTTCTGGACAATCATTCATTAGTGAAGGCAGTTACCTGGTAGATTTATTCCAAGTGCCAGTACCTGATTCTGTAGGGGCAGAAGACATTCCCTACAGTTCAGGCTGCACGGTTAGATGCAGCAATGGCGCTAGGACCGATGGGATGTGATAACCGGTCGGTGGTATTTATTGAATGGATGGGCAATCATTTAACGAAAACGTGGAATGTCGGAATGGTTCATCTCGCCAGGGAATCATCAGGACTGCAAAGAGCACTGAACTGTATTAACGGATATCAATGTCTATCGTCAGTATTTTATTGTACTATTATAATATTAATGAAATTAAAGCTATGTTGTCAGAATCTTCGATATTATAGTACTTACCCAGGTTTCGAAGTATTGAACCGTCGAGCATAGGGTTAAATATTGACTGTAGGAATAATTACAAGTAATAAAGTAATAATAATATGTGGCATAATATCCAGACAGTTCGCCATAAGGTGGTAAATTAATTGGAATAATAACAATGGTAAACATTGAGCAAGTTGTAAATATATAAATTAAAGACCAAACCTCTCTCTCATCGACGTTTAATATTAAATTAAAACCATTCCATGAAAGAGAGAATGGTCGCCCGTAAAAAGGCTTTTGAGAACAGGTTGAGTTGACCTAAACAAAACAAACAATAATTAGGTTAAGTAAACAAAATTTTTTTGTGACAAATTATGTTGCAAACTTTAAAAATTTTGGAAATGCGCTGAATTTTATATTATTCGAGTAGAAAGGAAAATGGAGTATTCATGAAAAAACAGTGACTGATTTGGCAGAAAGTCCATGGACGTGACAACAATGGAAAAACTGAACATACTTGAGAAGTACTCAACTAAGTGAAATAGAAGGCGTGCAAGAAACGTAGATAGGTAAAAAGAGTAGGTAAAAATAATGAATTACGGTTAGTGATCGTAGGAGAAATCAATTGTCATACGCTTGGCGAAATTCCTCGAGTAGCACATTTGATTGTCCTTGGTGCTCGTTGCGATGTCCTATCAAAGCGGTGGAAGAGAAGTTGAGATGGGGCCGCTTTGCAGGACGTACAGTGGGTGTCACGCTTAAAGAAGCGGTGCATAGGTGAGAGCAAAGATCTCTTTCCACAGCAGGTTGATAGCTTCATGCACATTTGGCTGAGTGTTAGTGCCAAAGTGTATACCAAGGGGGAGGGTTATAACCTGGTCGCCGGGAGATTGGTGAACCTGGCACCGGGTAATGTTCAACCGGTCTAATGCTTCTTCCGAAGGGGTAGTAAACCGGTGCTGCCAAAATGTAAGCCGACACAGTCCGTTCTGGACCGCGAAGTCCCTTAGCTTAATGTGGTGTTCCATAGATGGAATAAAGTTCCACATCTTGCTAGGTCCTGAAATAATGAGAAGAAACTAAGAATAGGATAGGTAAGGTGCAAGAAAGGATAGGTGAATGATGAAACTGCGAAGAAAAGTGATATTAACGAAAGTTTGAACATACAAGCAAAGACAGGAAAATAGTGTGAGAAGTAGAAGGTGAAAAATACTGAAGTACAAACCTCCATCGGCAGTTTCCCAGCAGTAGTTAATACTGGCTAAGCCGTCATCTTCATAGTGCGGTGGAAAACCGGAGTTGCGTCCTCCGTAATACAGCATCTGACGGTTTAGTCCCTGGATCCGAGTTTAGTCCGTCAGGATGTTCCCGCACTTCGAAGGGATCCGGGTTGAGAGTCTAGGTGCGATGCAACCTAGTGTTCCATTGAGGTCAGTGACGTACCAACCTAAAACGCAGAGCCTCATCTGCAACCTTAAAACTTATTGTCTTCTGTCTTCGGATCAGAGTAGAAAACTGCATGAACAACTATGGTTAAAAGATTCATGTGGTTTAGATTCAACAGTTTAAATAAATTTATAAGGTATTTGGATGAACCTAGTTAGTAAAATGAGCTTTTAATAAGGAGTATACCATGAGGACTAGACTTCACTAAGTTCCAGGCATTGTCTATGGGCTTACGGCGAACGCTAACCGACTTGAGCAGCACTTCACCTTCTGCATGCCACGTCTGCCTCTCGACCTATAAAAAAGTTGGCTGAAGACTTCATACTAGAAATTATCAACTAAATTGAAAGTTACACCAAACCTACAGATACATAATGTGTCTTATGGTGTAGTGAATCTGTAATCTCTATACTTTAAGAGGTTTTAGATGTTTAGAATTTATATCAGGTGTGAAATCTCAATTTTTTACCTTCACGCTTTTAACTCCTTCACGTGGGCTGATGATGACACTTTGACACCAGCCATCATTTGTACTGGGAACGATGGGAGCCATGTCGTATGGCGATCAAATCTCTCCCCCGATAAATTAATATTGGGTTCGAGGTGTTTACCAGGGCTCATGGTGTCACCGTCTGTCACCGTAATTACAACGGCTCCCGCTTCAGTTGGCTGCTGAGCAACAAATTTAATCAGTTGTCCATCAACCAACTCAGCGCTGGTCATTTCAACTTTGGTTATTTGATAAACAGGCATCCTGAAACAGATAAGGTAATTAACTAATTTCTAATTAACTATTATTAATCAACTCTACTATTAAAGCTAAAGTTTGCATCTAGTTTTCTAGTTATCTTGATTTTAATAGTGTTTATGCTAGACTGATTATTCTGCATAAGTTTGAATTTCTTTTTTTGGATTTATGAACTTATTAGTACCACACTACAAGTTTACTACTTTCGCTGTATTGTCTTTTACTGTATGTTTTATGTTTTTCATGTGATAATTCATTCGTTGATTCAATTTTAGTTATTTCTAGTTCCTTCATCTTTTCATGATGTTCCGAACATTGAGTCAATTTTCTTCATCTTATTTGATGTTTCAAACATTTGCTATTGAATTTAATTATGTTGGTTTGCAAATGACAGATGTTGCTTGGTATTTGTTGAAATTAAGTTGAAAATAGTGCCCTTGGATTCTGTGGAATAAGAAACAATTAATAACGGAATCATTTGTGTTAAGTAGCATTTTAGACATGTTTGCTCTTTGAACATGTCTACTTTAAAATTACATCTTAATTTTATTCCATCTGTTATTAAATTTCACCCCATCTGCTTTTCTAAAATAATTTGGTCTTTAGAGCCTTTAGCTCACTATTCACAGATGGGGTATACTGACGTTTAAAATCTTGTCACTAGCATATGTCATCTGTTTGTCTGTATTTACCATTTTCTCTGTTCAGTTTTTCATAATACCCCGCTTGCCCGCATGCCACTAGTTAGACAGTTTAAACAGTTTAAGTTTTTTACTCTGTTAAAACGTATATGTCTGGATTATATTCTTCTGATTATTAATTTCTTTAAAGGTAAGTACTTATAGTTTGTATACAAGTTTTTTCTTAATAGTAAATCGCTAGGAATTTGTTCAAGTAGTACAACAAAAGTGCATGGAAGTCTGAAGCTGGCAAATGTGTGCGAGATGGTGTTATGGCAAAGTTAAGCAGAATGCTGTTCGCCAAAGCCTAATTCTTTCGACGGGAGATGCCATCATAGCGGAAGCTTCCCAATACGATACATTGTTTGGGATCGGCCGGGCGATTGACGATGAATTGGCGAAAGACGAATCAACATGGCGTGGACAGAACCTGATGGGACAAATATTAATGGAAACAAGAGTCAAATTATCTCAGTGACTATTACATCTATTTTATGAAATATGTTACCATATCCTATATATCATGCTATTTTATCTATATTATGTATACCATGCTATTTGCTTAGTCATGACAACATTGCTTTGTTAATAATTGTATGAATGAATATTAAAGAGAAAACAAAACTGCGTATTTTTAATGCGAGGACTAGGTTAGTTAGGTTAGTCATAGTGGAAATGGAGTTCGACTGGATAATGATTTACCACGATATAGTTAGCGGTGACCAGCTTATAATTGAAGGTGGTCAACAGTTTACCAGTGCCAATGACGCAGAACGCCATGGTCGATTAGAAGAAATAGATCTTAGATATCAGATAGTTTATTTTGCTATACGAAGAAATGGTATCGAGTATAAGCGACCGTCATCGCAAATGTTCAAGCGTGCCCAAGAAGTAGACGGCATTATTGGATAACACTATATATACGGAGAGAAGCTACATACCAGTCAGTTGGAACATTTTGCATCCTACAGTGCTTCGGCATGAATAGAATCATTGCGGAATCAACAGTAAATCAGCGTGACTGCCTCAGCTGGTGGTCTCTAAGAAAAGGACGAGTGACATCATCTTTCTTCGAAGAATCGCGAGTGCCCGATCAATGGATGTATGCAAACGATTAGCGGATAATATACGCTCTGCCCCATCAACAAACCCACCCACAGCATGCCAAGTTGGCATTATGGAAGAGGATAATGCTAAACAGGCATACATAGAGAAGTTACTTTCGGATCATGTAATCAACGCTGCAATTCACCCAGTTGGACTTTGCATACCCAGCTGGGCAAAACATCTTGGAACATCTCCTGATGGAATTGTGACGGACAATAAAGGTGGCGATCCCTGGATTCTGGGAGTGAAGTGCATCTATGACACCAGCTTCAAACCGAGGCGTCTCTAGGATATAATTGCCGAAAGAGAAAGCAGATTCTATTGCAAAATCGAAAACGGACAGCTGAAGTTGAAGAAATCTCATCGTTACTACCATCAGATCCTGGTCGAATTGGCTATCACTGGGCTTCAGCATGCGCATCTTGTGATCTACGCGCCCAGAGTTTGGAGACGTCGCTATTGTGCCCGTTGAGTATTCACACGAAGAATTCTACAATGAATTCCTTAATGAACCCGAAGCTATGGATTGCACAGAAGTCGAGGATGAACCGATGGATACCTGTACAGCTGCTGAATATGTTGCGAACTAAATATAATTTTATATACCTGTGCATGAATTTTTTATACCTGTGCATAACTTTTTTTATACCTGGACAAAGAGCATTTTTTAATTAGACAAAAAATTACTAAATGTAAAAAATCATAAAAAAAGTTATAAACAATTACAAAAAACAAAATTTGTAAAAAATTCAACTTATTTGATAAATAGAACTTCGACACCAAAAAGTTATTCCTAGTTATTTTAATTAGTTTAAAATTACTAATTAATTAGTTAATGATACTAGTAGAATGTACCTTGATTGTACGTAATTGCTATTTTACTGCTTTTGCTTGTAATTGTTCATATTTGCATTTGTAATTGTCTTTGTTTGTAAACTTGTGCTGTTGCTTGTACAAATAAAACTGAGTTTTGTTCATCAGGTTGTCATATAATAAGATAAATTAGGTTTTCTGTTAGGCGGTAAAATGATAAAGGATGTTAGCTAATAATCCGTGATTAAAATGTTTTCGAATTTTAAAATTTCAGTTTAAATAGCATATGTTTTTATGGAGTTCAGTTGTGAAAATGCTTTCGGTTGGAGCACTAAGTTGTTTAACGTTTAGCAGGCATCATATTAATAGACATTGTCCTCCCTTAGCCCCGTCAACTAGAAGTTCGTTTATTGAGTCCCTTCCCTAAGTTATTCCAATAATTGCTAAAGCTTTAGCAAATGTCCCCAGGAGTGAGTGGACTGTTGCAGGAGCGGGTCGATGGCGGGTTAAATGGGTCAGCGGAGATACTGTTGGGATATTGGGAAATACCACAAGAGAATTTAAAGGGATGCGGGTGATCGTGGAAGAGAGGCCCTACGGATATCATGTAATTACAGCCTTTCCTGACAAATGACAATTTTCCCCATTTTCTTCCTTATCCCAACTGTCCTATCAAGGACAACCAAGACTGGTCAAGTTAAAAATGTGTATTATTTGAACATGTCTTTGATTTGACCAGTACTGGCTGGTCCCTCATTTCCATTCAGTGCCTTCCTTGCACTACCATTTTCATTACACATTAACTGGATTTCAACATTTTACCGCCCACTACATATTTCCCAGTGCGTTCCTCCCACTGTATTTATTACACAGTTCCTTGCCTTATTACGGATCAACTTACAGTCAGGTATATTAGGTCAGGTATATAAAAATAAAAAAGGTTGTTATGGTTCGGACTTAGAAACAGTCCACATACGAGTTTAATGACAGTGCATAAAGGAATTAGAAATAGAAAATATTTCCTTTAGGCCCTGTCATCAGTTTGTTTTAAAAACCCATTAATCTCAACATACGACTGAAATGGACATTAATAAACTGTCACATTAATGTCCCTAAAACCGCAGGAGTTACTCATAGAAATGAAAGAGACGTGTTTTGCTATTTATTTCATAACATTTCATATTCAGTTCAAGACTAAAAAACCAATAACAAATTCACGTACCACCAATTGAAATTCATCATTGTTTCAATAAAACACAAACTGTTTTGTAAGATGTAGTGGAATTTAAACTCCCTCAATAAACAAAAAGCAACAAAATGAATCAACATGGGGCGGATCAAAGTTAATTAGGATTACACAAACACGTCTTATTGCCTTGGAATGAACTTCTCGTGCAACCAAAGCTTGAAATGGATACTACATGAAGTTAACAAAACTATAAAGACAACAATTGTTTATTATATTTCCATCAACTACACTGTAAATTGGTTTAGTGTTGACAATTTTCGTTACTTTGTTCAAACATTAATTAATTATTACTAACTAATTAGTTGTTGTATGAGGTTGAAAGTGTCGTGCAGTGTTGTTGGAAGTGTGCTCTACAAGTACATAACAAACTTTCTGCGATAACCTTGTATTGATTATGTTAAATTCCGCTGAGAAAATAATTGTCTCCTTAATTTTGGCAATTTTCGTTACTTTGCTCAAACTTTAATTAACGCTTGCTAACTAATTAGCTGATCTATGAGGTTGGAAGTGTCGTGCAGTGTTGTTGGAAGTGTGCTGGATAGGTGTGTAAGAAACTTTCTGCATTAACCTTATGTTTATTATTGGTTTGCCGCTACTTCCGAAGGAAAAGGGCAAACCCTTATTCTCGTCGTGTTATTATTGGTTTGCCGCTACTTCCGAAGGAAAAGGGCAAACCCTTATTCTCGTCGTGTTATTATTGGGTTGTCGCATTTTTTTAAAAAAAAGACAACCCTTTGTTATGGCTAAGTTTCTTTATTTATTTATTTATTTATTTATTTATTTATTATTCCGGTCAACATTTGTGTCCCCCCCCTTTTTCTCGAGATTGGCTGGACCGATCGGGCTGAAATTCTCACCATAGTTGTAGGGTGACCTGAAGTGCTCCCGTTTGTAAGGGCATCCCGATATCTCCCGGATTCCGGGAATGGCGAATCCCGGAATTTTAAAAATCGTAAGGGGGGACCAAGGGAAACGTAAAAATTTTTTGTCTCCGATTTTGCTTAAAAGTTGGTCATAGGGTAAGTCGACCACGCTGATTTCGAAACTGAAATCGAAATTTCCGGAAAATTTCCGGATTTCGAGATATTCGACCCGGAAAATTCCGGATTTTGAAAAATTTCTCCAAAAGTGGTCGACATGGTACTCAAATGAAAGAGCTCGCCGAGCTGAACAACTTTCCTTCTTGCGATATTTTCCGGAAATGCGTCTAGCGAAAGTTATAGCCGAAAAACTGAAAATCCGGGAATTCACGAAAACCCGGATTTTGGACTTAAAAATTTTTTGTCTCCGATTTTGCTTAAAAGTTGGTCATAGGGTAAATCGGTGGCGCTGATTTCGAATCTGAAATTGAAATTCAGGGAAAATTCACGGATTTCGAGATATTCGACCCGGAAATTTCCGGATTTTGAAAAATTTCTCCGAAAGTGGTCAATATGGCACTCAAATGAAAGAACTCGTCGAGCTGAGCAACTTTCCTTCTTGCAGCGTTTTCCGGGAATGCGTCCAGCGAAAATTACGGCCGAAAAACTGAAAATCCGGGAATTCTCGGAAAAACCGGAATTTTAAAGTTGTCCTAAAAGTTGTCAAAATAGTACTTATTCGAAAGCTCTCAGCGAGTAGGGAAAAAGTTGTGATAGGGCCAAAGTCTGAAAATGTTCCAAAACTGAGTTTTAGCCCGAGTCAATATAAGCACAGAGCAATAAGAGGAAAATGCGCGACAACCCGTTGATGCCGGTAGGATTTATTATTATTATTATTATTATTCTTCTTCTTCTTGTCCCCCCCTATTAACTCAAGCTAGGCTCAACGCCCGGAGCTGAAATTTGGTGGGTATGTGGGGGTTGGTCCCAAACCTGGCCCATTTTAATTTCATCGCTCTAGACCCACCCAGTCGACCAGGGCAGGGAATTTAATTTTTTAAAATGGTTCTGGTTTAGAGGGGGTTCTGGTTCTCTGTCAAGGCGATTCTCAAAAATGGTCGAAAACTTTTTGTCACCGATTTGGTTGAAAAGTCAGTCCTAGGGTAATTCGGGGGCGCAGATTCCAAATCTGCAATTGAAATTTTTCTAGCGTTTGTGAATCTCGAGATATGGCCAAAAGTTACACTGTTGGAGACCGCAAAAGTGAGCAAACTGCCCAGAAACGCCTAATATCTGTGTTTTTTGAACTCGTTAGTCAAGTTTAGCCGGGGGATTTGCTAGGACATCCTTTAAAAAGAAGTGTCAAGTAACTTGTGGCAATATTTAATTGAAAATTCCTTATCCCAACTGCCTTTTTATGGGCAACCATTTTCAGAGGAAGGTTTCAAAAATGGTCGAAAACTTTTTCTTTCCGATTTGGTTGAAAAGTTTGTCCTGGGGTAACTCGGGGACGTAAATTCCAAATCTGCAATCGAAGTTTTTCTAGCTTTTGTGAATCTCGAGATATGGCCAAAAGTTACACTGTTGGAGACCGCAAAGCTGAGCAAACTGCCCAGAAACGCCTATTATCTGTGTTTTTTGAACTCATTAGTCAAGTTTAGCCGGTGGATTTGCTAGGACACCCTTTAAAAAGAAGTGTCAAGTAACATTCAGCGATATTTAGTAGAAAATTTCTTATCCCAACTGCCTTTTTATGGGCAACCATTTTCAGAGGAAGGTGTCACAAATGGTCGAAAACTTTTTCTCTCCGATTTGGTTGAAAAGTTTGTCCTGGGCTAATTCGGTGACGTAGATTCCAAATCTGCAATCTAAATGTTTCTAGCTCCCGTGGATCTCGAAATATGGCCAAATGCTACGCTGTTGGAGTCCGCAAAACTGAGCAAATTCTTTAGAAAAGCCTAATATCAGTACTTTCGAAGCCGGTAGTCAAGTTGAGCTGGTGGATTTGCTAGGACTCCCTTTAAGAGGGTGTATCAAGTAACTTTTAGCGATATTTAGTGAAAAATTAGTTATCCCAACTGCCCTTTCAAGGGCAACCATTTCTAGAAAAGTTCCTTATCCCAACTACCTTTTCAGAGGCAACCATTTCCCGAAAATCGACGCTACAAACTTAGCTGCCTAAAGAAAGAAGCGGCGGCAAACCATTCATGCCAGTTCAGCTTGTGTTAAATTCTGCTGGGAAAATAATTGTCACCTCAACTTGGCGATTTTCGTTACTTTGTTCAAACCTTAATTAAGAATTATTAACTAATTTGTTGTTGTATGAGGTTGAAAGCGTCGTGCAGTGTTGTTGAAAGTGTGCTCTACGAGATGATAACTAACTTCCTTGGATAACTTTAAGTTTAAATTCCGCTGGGAAAATAGTTAGTTACGATCACTACAATAAAACAGAACTCAAATTTACACATAACCGAAAATTTTCCCAAATCTAAGTTTGAGGAATCGGAAATTAGCCCAAAACCCATTAATCATTCAAGCAATTAAGTTGGAGGAATCAGAGATTAGCCCATATAAGCTCTCTCTTAACCTATGAGGAATCTGAAATTCACCCAAGACTCATTTCATGCAATTAAGATTGAGGAATTCTATATCAACCTAAATGCAATTATATTTCAGGAATCCAATATTTGCCCACATCAATGTCACAGCAATTACGTTTGAGGAATTCAAAATTAGCCCAAAGTATTTAATCTTTCATGGACTTGAGGAATCCAAAATTTACCCTCAAATTTAAATTTCAGGAATTGAACATTCGCCCAAACCCTATCTGCCTTCAAACCATTGAGGAAACAAACCCGAAAGTTATTAATCATTGAAGCAATTAAGCTTGAGGAATCCAAAGTAAGCCCAAACTTATTTAATCTTTCGTATGACTAACGTTTAGGAACCCGATGTTAGCCTACACCATTTAATTCTTCATGCAATTATGTTTGAGGAATCGTGCATTAGCCCACATCAATTAATTTTTCATAGACTTGAGGAATCCAAAAAATAGACCAAAATTATTAAGTTGAGGAATTCAATATTTACCCAAAACCAATTAATCTTTCATGGACATGAGGAATTAAAAATTCACCCAAAAGAGTTGAGTTGAGGAATCCTACATTAACCCACATCAATTAATTTTTCATGCAATTAAGTTTGAGGAATGTAATATTAGCACAAACTCATTAAATGGATGATGAAAATTAGAAGCTAACAGTTCATCATATTAAGCAGTTTTAATCATTAATACACGAGACTTTGAATACACAAGACAATATCATAGAAAGCCAGAAATTAGCCAAACTGACAGATGGTACGTAAGTCACAAATTAGCCTGACAACTCATTAATTTGATAGCTCAACCCAATAATTTTGTCAGCTCATTGACAAGTCATGACAGCTAACTGTCAAATTTTGACAGGTGAATCCATTAATGGAATCCAAAATTAGCCCAAAGAGCTCGCGATTGTGCAGCCCTATACTGCTTTTTGTTTCAAAAATAATAATTTTTCGCTTTTCAATTTCTGCAGTTCTCATAATGTTTTTGGACGTTTTGTAAAATCCCTCCACAAAGTAGGTCAAGCTAAAAGATTCTACCATAGAATGTTTTTATTTTTGTACGTGGGAAATGTGAGTTTGAACTAGTCGCCTGATTGGGGGAGATCAAATGCAAGAGCTACACATACCACAGTTTCTTTAATTCAAATTGCATTCTTCGATGTCACAGCAACGCACAATATCAGTTAGTAGTATTGTTTTAGGCGTTCTGTATAAATTGTGTGGTTCCAGTTCTACAAGATGGCCACCATAACGTGGTCCCCTAATAGCTAATCCACCATAATAATGAATTACAATAATGAATTTTGTGCTCATGAAAACAGTAAATATTAAATATTAATATAAAGATGAAATATTAGTCTATAAGATAACATATCTCCAAAGATTATAGATCCTATTTATAACTTCATCATTGAAAACAATTTAAAAAATGCAAATTTTTACCTATATAAATCTACATAATATTAAACTAAATCAAAACAGAAAACTAACAAAAATTTATTAATAAAATGTACATGCATACAGAATATACACGTTATACGTTATTCATAATTAAGTTATTCATCAAAGTTTCTTCTTCCTTCATTTCAACCATCAGTGGTTGAATCTGGCGTGCGTAGTCCGATGGACCCAAAACCATTTCCACCCCGGTCTGTGACATCCAAATTCAGAACCTCCGCCACATAGGTATTCATAACTTGCTCGCATATAAGTTGAGCAATACGATCCCCTGTGTTTACCGTAAAATCCTGACTACTTAGGTTAACCAACACAACTCCTACGTTCCCCCGGTAATCACCATCAATCACTCCTGCCATCATCAATCCCTGCTTTCAACGCTAATCCAGAGCGAGGTGCAATTCTTACGTAACAGTATGGTCGCAGAGCAATGGCAATATCCGTCGGAATTAACATTCGTCCCAAACCAGCAGGTACCACACAGCGTCTAGCACTGAAAAGATTATAACCAACACTACCAGATGAGGCACGTGTTGGCAACTTGCCATGTGCTGACAACAACTGGACTTGAAGTTGATGACTCATGGTTTTGGAATGCAGCGATCGACTATAAAAGGAGAAAAGTTTTAATTAACAATTCATTTGCTGTAACCATGTTGGAACAGTGGGTCTGCTTTATAAGTCTTGGATTAGTTCTGTTGGAACACGATTTCAATGTGATTCTGAAGATGGCAATGATTATTTTGGACAGAAATTTTATGATAGAGTATCTGACGTGCATGCGCCTCAAGAATTATCAACACTTGATACCGAACACGTGGAAATTATCCGTTTTATTGAAGCAGTGTCCAAGGTAAAATGGGAAACAACTGCAGATGCCAAAACTCTGGGCCAAGCCATTGCAAGCATATGTCAACTGCTTAAGGAATTCAATCCGGCTCAAAGTGTCACGGAGGGATACCGACAGCGTCAGATTATCGCAAGAATGATCAGAATGAATGATATTACTATTCCTGTGAAGGAGCCTCATATGTTAATCCTGATACAACAACCTGGAACTTTCAACTTTTCCTCTAGCTAATGCTTCAGTATCTACTCCAAGTGATTGCACAGCAATGGCTAGATCGTTTATGGAAGCATGCGTCGTATGGAACTCAGATCACTCATCAAGAAAAAGATGATAGTCCGTCATCCAAGATGCATCGCTTATCATCAAAAGCCGACAAACTAATTTCATTAGTTTTTATTGAAAAAGTTGGTGTTTGTGGCTTCTGATCATATTCATTACATCACGACGAACTATCTGGTTACGTAAACAATAAACAAAATCCTTATGGCATAATACAGTTTTCACAACATTTTTCTTAACGCCTTTAGCCCTGTTTTATCCTGCCCGTTACACACAAAACTGTACATTTTGGCCCGAAGGCCACAAAATTTAGATATAGGAATACCCGAAGTCTCATCCTTCATTTTCCCAATGACTTTCTTATTTTTTATGGGGAATAAAGGATGGTCCTTCGGATAGTCACTAAAATCAAACAAGTTAGAGTCAGCATACATATCTTTATATACATCATCACACTCAACATAGTAGCAAAGACAATCAGTGTCTGTAAATAATAATTTGCATTTAGATTCATAGTTAGGTACAATATAATTGTAGTGGAAATTGTATATGAGCAGTTTCGACAAATCAAGCACAGTAAACCCCACATAGATGGGCTTATTGAGCTCAACAGTCACTCGACTCATACAAACCGCGACCAAATCCTCATTAACAACAGTTGCCCGTTGTTCAAAACGAGGGTTTGACACCAATTTGCGGAATCGTGTCTGATCATTAACAAATTCACCTGTCATATGTCTACGTACATTCTCCACAGTTTTACCAAATACTG
Organism: Trissonchulus latispiculum; assembly: GCA_030248195.1. Classification (NCBI taxonomy): domain Eukaryota; kingdom Metazoa; phylum Nematoda; class Enoplea; order Enoplida; family Ironidae; genus Trissonchulus; species Trissonchulus latispiculum. Next base: position 33,684 of record JASAND010016123.1, read on the forward strand.
CATTATTTAACAGTTTAAATAAATTTTTCTCAAAATCGGACTTGGCATTTTTCGCTTCTCAGTGTTAAAACCGATGTACTTTTGCATCCAGGCAGATTGACGAAATACCAGGACGCGATGCACATGCTGTAATTTTAAGCCCAAGATAAATATAGTTTTAGATTACGAAAATATATGGATAATATATTTTTGTTTATTTGAGAAATTGGGTACCAGCTTATGCACCGTACTAGTTTTAACTCCAATGCGATTGAAGACGTTTACAATACGGTGACAACATTTCATCAGACATTACCAGTTTCTCAGGTGCCAAAGAATAACTATTATGCAAATTATGCAATTCTTTTGGTATCCCAAATCAACTTCTAAAACGTATCCCTCCTCCCCGTCTACATCAATTGTAGACCAGTTAATTTTATCAATTTCAGCTTGGGAAAGCCAACGAAATTTAGAACATGGCACCTTTTGACTCATAGCCCATCCATTCAAGTTATTAGCATCTACATACATAATATAAGAAGTGGGTACATTATAGTCAAAATTATTCAGATAGGGATTATTCGCAATAGCATAGCGATGAAAGATCATCGCTACACCTCCACGAATACCCTGTTCAAAAAACATGTACTGGTTGCTGTCTTTGAGAAGCTCCAACCTAGCGTCTGTCACCTTAAGACAAGCATCCCTTCCAAAACTAGGAAAAGTAACGTAATGGACAGGATCCAAGCCGTAATGCTCAAGACAAAAGGTTCTAAAGTTCTCAAATACATCAGCCAACAATAAAACATCGGTTAACAAATAAAGATCATTGTATGCTCCAAGAGTCTGTACATTAAAGTTCTGCCATACTGCGTTGGCGTGATCATAGTCAGAGTCCGAAATGTCCGTTCCAGTTAGTTTACTATGGAATGCAAGTTTGAGAGGAAGGCAAATTTCCTCAAACCTTCTCCAGGAATCCATGTAGTCGTAGGGATACACGCCCTTTCGAAGCAGAAACGCTCGTTTGTCATCATTAGTGATCTGAGTAGATAGGATCTTTAGTTGGGATTGATCCAGATTCGATACCAGATTATCCAATGATGCTGTCAGGAATTGACAACTACCTATGAATCGAATTCGCCAAGGACGATGTTCACTACCGTATCCTCCAATTAACTTCTCTTCCTCCGACTGATTACCCAAATCTTCTTCTTCTTTTGCACTATTCTTTCGCTTGATAGAAAAGCTTATATAGTCTTCCATACCTTTAGCAATAGCATCGAACTGCAGCTGGTTGTCCTTACATAGTTTGCCGATCTCCTCCATGATAAGATGCCCATCGTATCGGCGAAGATTATAAAACTGTATGCTTACGTTTATATCCAAGCGATGTTGTTGATTGCACCTGTTGTGAGCAGCACCTCGAAAAGATCCGCAAAGATGACAATGATCGCGCACTCGATCATCAGATAGTTGTTTACCACAAAGGTGACAATCTTTTGATTCTTTAAACTGAGACTGTTCATCGGATGTTAATTGCATAGGTAATGGATTACCAACACGGTTGCTATAGCGTTCAGTAATCCTTATAATAGACTCCAACAGATGTTGCACGCAATCCTGCCCTCGAAAGATTATGGGTATTCCGAGTTGCTTTGTATTTTTTCCACAACACTGCTTACTGTAATGAGACCAAAACCACACGGAATATGCTGTTGTTGTGCGGTTGATAATGACTTTGACATGTCCGGCTCACAATGTTGTATCTTTTCTGTGATACATTCAAAGTCAGCATAAATGAAAAGAGGTGCTCTCAGCCTTCTGTGATGATTTTTGAATTTCAACTCATCATCCTTAGGCATGACCACTTTTGCAGGGCTATACCGTAAGGTTTTTCCAAATGTTCACGCAGCTTCTGTTCACTGTATTGAGGCAACAGGCATCTACGACAAAAGTATTTCTTCTTATGCGTTTGTCTTTGATCAGAGATCGATATTTTTGATCCAGCAGTAGTGACCTTTGTATAGCAGCAAATCAATATGCTGTCTTAAGTCGTGTTTAGTAAGGTAAAGTGGTGATATAGTTTCTTTGTCCAAGTTAAATACATTGATAGAAACATCATTCATCACTTCAAACCTTGGTATTGATCTAAGCTTCATTGTAGAATCAAGTCCTTGCATGTTAAGTTTACTCTCGTGAGACTTGTATTTGCTAACCATATTAGAGTTTATTTCCGCAGGATGTGGAGCTGACAACACTGACCACTGGAAGCATTTGTCATCGTCGTTCTTCACATTGACAACGGCTTTCTTAGTTTCTATCCAGCTAGGCAGCTTCTTATACGACGATCCACGTAACGGTCGATGGGCTGCTACATGAACGTCCAAGTGGAGTACCTGATCAACGAACCATACAGAGCCAAGTTGAATGAATGTATCAAGATTCTTCAAAACGTCTTGCTCTGCCGTTGTCAGTTCATGCCGAAGTTCGGAACCTTGTTGAACATCTCTTGCTTTGCAGCAGAAATGGGTAACAATCTTTTCGCTTTCATCAGATACTCGCTTTAGGCGGATCCTCATGCAAAACCAGAATATCACACACATCAGGTCTGCACACTCTTGTACCAACCGCTCCATCAATATACCGCAGCATTCTGTGAAGAAAATTTGTGGGTCTCCCACAAAATGCTGTGGTTTTATTTGATAACCACGCAACCATACATTCAGCGCTTTCGGAAGTGGTGTAACACCATAGTCTGGCATTTCCATTTCCAGCAACTCTTCATCAGACTCAGTCATTGGCTATTCCATTTCTAGTAGCTCCACATCTGACTCTGTCAAATCCTGATCTGATGGTTGTAGTGATCCACTATCTTCAGTACTGTTTGAAGGCTGCAAGGCTTCTGTATCATTCGAGTCTGCCGGGTCAACAGCTTGTCGTTTGTATTCCGGTTCCTACTCGATCCGAGGCTTTTCACGCTGATGAAGCTTCATGTGCCGCTTCAGTGCGTCTCGTCTCGACAACGCTCGTGCACACTGACTACATACGTACTGACCTCGAAGATGAACATTGGCAGTATGACGTCTAAGAGCTGGCTGGCTTTGGAAGGATTTTTCGCAACAGGACCAAACCTGTTATTTAAGCTGAAAGTTGGAGGAATAAATGACAATCAACCGCAGACAAAACCTCTATTTTTATGCTACTTTAATTTTAAATTGAATAGTAAAAGCCAGAACCTCCATCTTTATACTACTTTCCTGTTAAGTTAAGTCGGAAAATAGCAGTCACATCTTTATACTAATTATGACACTAAATTAGTACTTACTGACTGCAAATCGATAAAATAAAATCAGCAGCTTAACTATGCCTTATTAAGCAAGTGTGTTAGCGTACAAAGATAAATTCACGATTGAATGAAAACCGAAAATTCTTCCTTATATACTTTTTCCAAGAGAGAAAGAATAAATTTGATTGGTTAAAATCTTATCACGTGATTGATCTAGCATTTTGATTGGTTGATGAGTTTGAATGAAACATTCTAGAAGATTTTGTAAATTAGTCAGTGGAAGCATTCATTTTAGTAAACTTGATTACTTAAGTATAGTTTCAATGGTTAACAATATACTCACCCGTAAGCGGTTGGAAAGTTGATGACAGCGGTAGTAACCAAGGCTGACAGCGGAAAAAGGAAGTCTCAGTATGTTAAGCAAAAAATGAATAAATATTCAAGAATGATGGTAGCTTAGAATAGTGCTGGTTTCAAGTACCCTCTTTTATTTAAGTAATGTGGAACGAAACCTAATTTTTCCGCTCCGTTAACTTTTCCTTAGAGTAGTCGAATTTTACTGGTGTATATTGAAAAACTATATTTGAAACAACTAAACAAGTAGTACCTGGCATATTGTCTGAAAAAATTAAATTTCACTTTTGTCTTCTTTATGCAAATCAAGTTATTTTGTTGACAGATCTAGAACAAGGTTAATCGCCTTGGGTTAAAATTTGGTGCCTGATCGTACCAAACTCTGTTTAAATAATTATTTTGCAAACTAGTCTTCATTATGCAAATGAGGACAAATTGTTGAAGGGCTTTAGCCGGAGGCTAGGAAAAATAGGACTTTGTCCTCGATTCGCTGAATTGGAATATAGTTCATACTCTACACTTTTGCTATAAATAAGACTAAAAGTTTGCTGAACATTTAAGTTCCGAATTTCTTCTGAGAAACAGGGAAGCAATCATGGCTTTGATTCTTGCTGAGTTTGGTATCAGTCCTGTCAAAATGCTGAAGGTAAAGGGTGTTCTATGCCGGCGCGCCTTTCTCGTGGACTCGAAACCAGAAGTTCACTCAGACCTTCAGTTTAATGACCTGGGAATTTCAAAAGTTTCTTGCCAGTGTGGATGTTATCACTGGGGTGTTAGGGAGCGGAGAAGAACTTGGGAGGAAGTGTGCCCCACAAATTGGTCGACATAAATGGGTAACATGGGCAACATTCTTCATTTAAGGATAAGTTGATGGTTCACTTAAGATGTTGGTGGGGTGCCGGACGGAAAAGAATTACCTAGCCGAAGTTTTGGGTTTGCCCTTACGCCTGTGGAAAGGGTTGTTCTGTGAGATCTTTATGGGCAAACTTCTCAAATTATAGATGCTGCACCTCAGCGTCTAGGAAACTGCGGTGGAGAGATGGCAGACGCGAAGGTGGTGACGGTGGTAGCGGTGGTGGTGGTGGTAGCAGTGGCAGTAGTGGTGGTGATAGCAGCGGTAATTGCGGTTGTCGTGCCAGCAGAGGTGGCAGCGAAGTTGGAGGTCGTGGTGGTAGTTGTGGTTGTTTTGGTGGTGATGGTGGCAGTAGTGGTTACAGCAATAAGGGTGGTTCGGTTGGTGGAACAAAGGCTAAATTGGGTGCACGGAGCAAGTCGATGAAACGAAAATTCGCAACCAGCGCATTTTTGGATCTTGAAGCGGTGGAACCACCGAAGAAGCATTGGTCTCAGTAACTATTTTTATTATTATTATTATGGACTGCTTTTCATGCTTTCTTGTGGCTCTCTGCATTTGCATTTCCCGCTATGCATTGTTTATGCTTACCAGAATTAAACGAATTATTGCATATATTAGCACATTAATCAATCAGCTTAAGTATAACATTGTTATTAAGCAATACAACATGTATACTTATGTTTGAGAACAGTTATACTTCAATTTCAAAGCGTCTTCGTCCACACATAATACTTTCTAGAATTTGTTTGCATACAATTCGAAATTTCTTTCAGCTAAAAGCTTCTGAATGACTTCAGTAGCTGTCGCTGCACTTCCTACTGAAATACAAAAAAATTGGAAATATTAACTGAAGTCTTTAATATTCAGGTAAAATATTATAACTGCACTCAGCTAGCACTACTGTGAATGATACGACACTGATATTAACTACTAAATTTTAAGCAAAATAAAACTTTGAATGTGACTACTATGTCTTAGTATTCTTTAGCACCTCGTTGAGAGGATTAATGAACAAATTTAAGACTTTGCCTGCCCATAGTTCTTTATGTTCATCATGGTCTAAAGGATAGTGCTCTTTTATTATTTGCAATCCATCAACAACATCGTCCTTAAATCACGCCCTATGCATTCACTTGTCCAATGCGGTATAAGATGCCCAAGTGGTATCTAAACAAATTATTGTGTATTTTCCACTAATTCGCTTTAGTTGATTTTCACATTTTATTGCATACTGAAACGTTTAACAGTAGCTTTAGAAGTAACCGACTTAATTGAAGTTAGCATTTATTAAAAGTTTGAAGTGAAATTTAAAAAATGCTTCTGTTTCAATCTACTACCTTTGATTAAACACTGCGTATTTGTGGAATTGCGCTTAAGGAGGGGGTCGCTTTTTGGCCGATTTTTCGACCATCTCCGATTTTGCTCATTTTCACATATTTTGTAGTCCCAATTGGTCCTCAAAACAGGACAAGAGCATTTTGTAGTATTGCCTCTATCGTGCTGTAGAGCCCTTCAAAGGTGACCTCGACATGTGTTAAACATAGGAAAATGAAAAAGTTAGGTTAAAAAGTTTGTGGCAGAAACATTTTTCGCTGTATGCAAGATACAGTGCTACAATCTTGTTGTTCATGTTAAGGACATATCAGTGAGTGCAAATAACCCTTCTGAAACAATTATGTTGAGTGTTGGATTTTTGGCGGTATTTCAAAGTCAAAATTTTGTAAAATTGGTGCTTTTTGTACCGCGAAAAACAGGACCAGCGAAACGAAAGAATTCTTGTGACTGTAGTTTCAAATTTCTACCATTTGTAATTCTCTCAAAAAACGTGCCACAAAATGGGATAATTTTGCCAAAAATCACCATTTTGCACAATTTTCACGTCTTTTTAATAATTTCTCACTCCGTACCAACTCGAAAGTCACCAAACTTGGCACATAAAACTCTTAATGCCTGCCTGACATTATGGTAAATGGAAATGCTGCAAGGTAGAACTTTTCTGTCGTGTCGCTTCCTTTGATCTCTTATAGGTCACAAAAGCCAATTTTTGAAATTTCCAAAATATAGACAATTTGGGTATCATTCGATACCTACTGATTTGTTGAACAACTCTTCTAATAGAACCATGTGTCCGAAATGTAGTATCTGAAAGTTAGAGCAAGTTATAGTTTGAGGGCACAGTTAGCTGAAAAAGGATCTGTTCACAATTGAAGAATATACTGTGAACGACTGAATGGATATTGCGGAGTTGTTTTATCAATAAATTAAATTAAATTTAGCAATTAAAAAAAATTAAATTCAATTAAAAAATTAGCCAACCCACAGAATTAATTTGCTATATTAGTTGACCCAAATTTTGCTACCGTTCTGTCTCAACATGACCTTGGAGGGCAAATCACAGTGATTTTCAAGTTTTCCAACTTTATAGCTGAATATCTCTGTAACTATTTGGTTTCGAACTCTAATGTTTTGTCTTGTTTCTGAGAACATATGTGTGAAAATGAGCGAAATCCGTGACTATCGATTTTGACCTAAAGCGACCTGTTTTTTATTTTTCTATTTACCAGGTTTTTCATGCTTCGAAACAGTTCAAAACAGTGCAGACAGCGCTTCACTAAATGGCTCTATGTTACAAGCTACAGGAACATTGTTAAGCCTGGCTATTTCATCAGAATTAGATTACAAATTGATGACATCTATACTTTGAACATAATATAACAACTTCATCAGATTTACATTTTTTCATACCACAGAATAAGCTAAAAATGGTTTTGCGTGAAATTGGACGAAAAAATTTATTACCCCGTTTTAGAGGGACTGACATGTTGCTCTTAGCAGCCATTTTGTCAGTGATATTTGGTCCCTCAACAACATTTACAATGTTTGGCGTATAACTAATATAAGTTTTCGAAAGACAATTAGAGCAAGCAATTGCCGTCATTACTTGTTCCTGATCCTGTTGTTGTTGTTGTTGTTGTTGTTGTTGTTGTTGTTGTTGTTGTGGAGGTGATTGAGGAGATCGTGGTGGAGGTGGTGGCGGTGGCGGAGGCGGTGGAGGCGGCGGAGGGAGCGGAGGTGGTGGCTACTGAAGTGCATCAATACCAATATTTTTTAATCCACAGTCGTTGGATCCAGAGCCATTGAAACCGGTTCTACCGAACCCAGCTCCGTAGAACCTCGAGCCACCAAAACCGGAGCCATCAAATCCAACACTGCCGAATCTGGAACGATCAAAATCTGAACACCGTACCCAATACCCTAGAAGCTAGGAGCGGGAAGCCCAGCACCACCAATCCAGGAGCCATTGTAATTGGATTGGTTGAACCCAGAGCCACCAAACCCAGTATGATGGAACCCAGTATCGTCGGATCCAAATCCGCCGAACCCAGCACAAAGGACCGCGGAGCTGTTAAACCTGGAACCGTTCAATCCAGCACTTTGAGTTCAATCCACCTGGAGTCATCGAATCCAAAACCGCTGAACCCGGAACCATTGAATCCCGAACCGTTCAACCCATCACGGTGGAACCTGGAGTCGTCGAAACCAAATCCGCTGAACCCATAACCGTTGAAACCAGAACCTCTGACCTCGAAGCCATTGCGATCGGCATTACCTAATACAACACCGTTTAGAATGGAGCTTGAGAGTTCATAGCCTTCAGAGTTGAGCTCTATTGGTGTCGGATTGGGCATCTGTGAATTGAGCAGCATTATGTTCTTGTGAGGACTTTGAGAATCGAAGGTGCAATAAGGACCTTAAAATCAAAAAAGCCTATCATACGTAGAGGGATGCTTTGAAATGGACATGACGAACCACTGAACCAGAAGGTCTAATTTTGTTTTTTATAGTATATTTTTACCAAAAATAGTTCAATAAAATGGGAACGAATTCCGGTTAAAAGGAGAAGTCAGAGCATCAACATTTGTCTTTTTCAAAATTTACTGTTTTAGTTGTTCTATATCTTTTAATTCTTCCATCAATCGCTTCCTTACAATCAACAATACCAATGGGTAACCTATTTTTTCTTTGTTGAAAAAGTTTGATTTTGCAATCTTTAAACTCACTTGACAAAGTTTTCTTTTGTTTTCGCAGAAAAAACAATACTCATTAAACTATAAAGTGAAATTTTCATGTATTACTATTTCTATAACCTATTTAATTTTCATGTATTACTATTTCTATAACGTATTTTTAAATATGATAAGGCCTATCTCTGCAGACTAGACTACTTTCTTTCTTAACAGATTAATTATATGTTAAAGTGAGATTTCCAGATTCACTTTAAAATTCATTATTTTAAACATAACAATTTCTAATCAGGAAATCAAGGTTTTTAGACTAAAAGGATGTAGTGCATTTATTTTTCTTTGTTTTTTATTTTCATAAGAAGACCGCGTTAGTTATCAAACTTTCTAAATTAGATGTGGTAGTAAGTGAGGCATATTCTCTTCGGACATTCGGTATTGTGTTAAATTCATTTATTGTGTTAGAGTTAAACGTTTCCAATTAACGTCAGAATACTACGCATAGGATAGTAACATTTATTCTTCTTCTTTAGTTACATTCTACACGTGAACGCCGCGTAGTTTTCAAATTGCTAAATTGGACCACACTAAGAGGACCATCATGATTTCGTTATTTCAAATATGTAAACATGATTCACATAGGGGACCACCACATGATATTATTAGGGGACCACAATACTGAACCAAACTTAGTGAACCATAATTTATACAGAACGCCTAAAACAATACTACTTCAGTTAGTCTTTGCTTGAAGTGCTAATTTCACTTGCAACAAGCAAAAGTTTATGAGTGGTTTAGTAACATTAAACTAATTGTAGGTCTGCGCGCAGTTGAATTCTTATACTGTGAAAAAGGTTATTTCAACGATTTTTTAAAAGTTTTCCTGTAATTTGTTTTTGATTTTAGCGTATCTTTTAAATTGTTCCACCTATTAAAGTCGTAATATGTCATTAGTCAATTATGGTTTGTAAAGCGCAATGCTGCACACTTGCATTTGCAACCAGTTTTAACTGAACGTATATCTTCAAATTCTAACAAACTTATATTTACTTAGTGAGCCACCCTTTTTCAGAAATTGGAATCCTTGAATTCACGTGCAAGTCATGTTCAGCCATCTTAAAGCGTTGGTTACATTTATGCAAAAAGTTATGGAACGCAGAGGGCTGAGCAAACATAAAAGACATGCTGCGCTGAGGCGCAGCAGGAAAGAGCAATTGATTTATAACTTACAGTACTTGCTACAGTACTTACATGCTACTTTTCATGATAAGATTCAGCGAAATGTATTGTTAAGAAAACTTAAACATGTTGAAAATCTAACGCTAGAAAGTGTGAAAATTTATGCGAAATAAACTTAAACCGTTTTTGCCACTGTTAAAAAACTGTATAATGTCTTTAACGTTTTACGTTTTCTACAATCCACGGCATGACTGCTATTGGCTGTCCTTCTGTTGGACGCACACTTAAATGCTTATGCCATGCATTTTTATTTCTGCTGACAGTCAAGATATGTCTTGACCTTTTTAGGATGTACAATAACTCTTCCATTTACTCCAAATCGGATGTATTAAACTTAAGAATTTTGTATAGTTTTTGTGCTTATTGTGCTTTTTGTGCTGATTATTTTAGTAACAGTTTGGCAAAGTCCATAATTACATCGAAAAGAGTACTGTTTACCAGTTTCCTTAGCTGTTGCTGATTTTCTAAGGGGTTTGGGTCAGCTGTCAGCCGGAATCAAACGCAATTACATCATTTACACTGACCAGGCCGCTGATGCAGTCACCAAATGGTATTGCATTAAGGAAATGCACGTTTTCCGTTTCCTTTTACTTGGAGTTACAGTGCCTACTGCCCTTCTAGCGATATCGCTTGATAGATTATTGGCGCGTGCTAGCAATGTTTTATATTGCAGGTTATCATTACGGACAATGATAACTGCTGGCATGGTTCCGTTTATTGTAGCTTCATGACACCTTCATGACATTGCAATGGTTTGTTTGCATAAAGCAAATAAGTCATCCTTATCAGAGTTGATGTTAATCAGAAAACAAAGGCAGGCAAAAGTTACAAAAATGTTGGTTTTTGTAATTGTTTGTACATTTTTGTTTCAAACAATCCCACTGTCCTTATCATCGGTAACTTCTGAAGTTGTGTCCAAGGAAGAGAGAACAATTTTAATACCTGCTGTTTGGATTATTACTAATGCAAATTCTGCTAACAATATTTTCATCTACATTGCGAAGAACAAAGAATTTCGTGACACATTGATAGGCTTAATAAAAGTAGATATCCCAAAGGTATATGTAGCTGGACTAAATTATTAATTATAATAAGTTACTGCTGTTTATGAAACTGTATTGCAGTAGTCGTGTTAGAGGTCTAGTAGATACTTAATGGTGCGTACGAAGATCTACCTGCTTTTGTCAACAACTTATTATTGTTTGTGGGCGCCCTGTATCACCGTATCCCTTCTAATTACATAATCCATATCAATATGTATATAGTTAGACTAAAAACAACAAGAACATGTTCTCTTAAGTGAAATACGGGCAAAATCAGAAAATTTTGTGATTTCACTTAAGAGAACACGCTCACTTAAGGGGGGGGGTCCATTTTTGGCTGATTTTTCGACCATCTCCGATTTTGCTCGTTTTCACATATTTTGTTCTCCGATTGGTATATTTTAACGAGTTTTTGAAATTAAAGTCGGATCTTTTACGGTTAATAAGTAATTTCACTTCAAAGTTGAGATCTCATGTGTTAAACATAGGAAACTGGAAAAGTTTCAATTTTTTGACTAGTGTCAAAAAATCTCGAAACTGTGCAAAGATTATCAGCATAATTTGGTATCGTTAGAAACGTCTATTTGTACACTTTGATTTGTTGGAATTATATTTTTGATTTAGGCCTTTGAATTTTTTTAAATAATTTTTGAAACCTGCTGACTGCGAAAATTGACGTTTTTCGTTAGTGGAAACTGGGGGATTGTAACTTTGAGCTAGCATTACAAACATTTAAAGGCCTAAATCAAAAATCTAATTCCAACAAGTCAAAGTATATAAATAGACGTTTTTAACGATATCAAATGATGCCTGTAATCTTTGCCCAGTTTTGAGATTTTTTGACACTAAAAATTTGGTTTTTTTACCAAAATTTTGTATTTTTTCTATTTTTTACCTATTACGTGAGACCATTACAATCAGCAGCTACCAAATGCCAAAATATCTCGTTTCACGTTATCTCTGGTGGCTGCAGTTCAGTGTTGACTACAATTATTCCTGCTAAGTAGTCCAACGTGGTCGCTGCATCCCAATCTGTCGGACTGGCACCCATATAGCAAAAATATCGATTTTTTCAAATTTCTCAAAACATGACAAATTTGACATCAATCGAAAGCTCTTATTGCGGGGAACATTTTTTCTTCTTGGGCTATGGTCCGCAAATGCACCAAATTGCAGTTAATGGCTCTTTAAGGGTTTTGTGATATAACCTCAACATTTGTTTTGCTGCTCCCTAAAAGTCGTTAAAAAGGCATGAAATCACGTTTAGCCTGCCAACACCGGGGCAAAATTAATTCTTTAGATCAATTTTCAAATGTACACCCCATTGAAGCTCCAAAATCGAAGACTGTTTAAGGTGGTGATTCCTTTTGGGCACATATTGTTAGTTGGCGGCGTAAATCAAGATGAAATTTGACGAAACTTTCCGAAATACGTTCTTTTAGCGTTCTAACACCCTCCGAGCAATCCCGATTCAAAAATCAAGCAATTCAAAAATCAAAAAGCAATCCGGTCAGGGCGGTTTTTCCCAATTTTTGAACACTTGGCAGCAGCTATACAGTTATGACTATATTCATTCGAAAGATCTCGTTGAGCTTCATATTTTTGCTTTTTAAAGCACCTTTCTAGCTTTTCTCTATAGTGAGATATAGCTGATTTTCTTATTTTGGCGTTGAAAACTTGTCATTTTTGCAGAAATCAAATAATTCGCCATATCTTGAGCTACGCAAGCCGTAAAATTAAACTAAGGGTGTCTATTTGAAGGTCTCGTCGGGGCCGATTATTCGTGACATTGTAATCTTCTAAATGCTATCCCGTACGCTGCTATCATAAAAAATGTAGTTTTTGTAAAAACATGACTAAATTTTTTCCAGCGATTGTGGAGCATTTACTATGCAAGCTAGATGGTTGCCACTTACTGGACGTGTTTTACACTAAAATACCCAGGGACCCTTTTTTAGTTGCCCTGATTGCTGCTTTCGAGCTAAAGTGGTCGCTTGCCAAAGTTGGGAAAAGTTGGCAAAATCCAGGTTGCGCATACATTTTAGTTAATTTCTTTATAACGAAGAGCGGTTTCATAATAATTAAAAAAGGGTCCCCAGCTATTTGATACTGGAATCGAATGATATGGCCGACTCCTCACGAAAAAAATTGCTTTAGTCTTCAAAAAATCTGGAAAATTAAATTACTTCGAAAATGCAGCAAAATAATTTTCGAGAACTAAGGTTAGGTTCATTGTATTCATTAGAAAGAGAAAATATAAAAATAGTAGCTCTATTCCGATATAAAAATGGCTTCTTAACTCCTAGGAATGAATGAGTAATAACGGTTCAAAGTTGATGTCTCCAAAAGGAATCACCACCTTAAGGAAAATTGCTTTAGTCTCAAGCGGTACCCTCGTTTCGCTCATTATTACAATTGCAAGCAGTTGATAGCTTGTAACTCGCGGAGACATGGATGAAACAACTCAATATTTAAACTTGGTACGCACAACATGTGTGGCTACATTATGTGTAAAAATGAGCGAAATCCGTGACTACAAATTTTTTCATGGTGGACCCCCCCTTAAGAGAACATGTTCCCTTAAGTGAATGTGCAGTATCGCTAAAAAGCAATCATTGGCTTTACTTATTTATTTTGTATAATTACTGTGGTCATTCTTATGGTATAAATGACTCCTTTTTCTTGGAAAGAACTAAATATTCACAATTAATGGGTCAAATTTTAAAAATTTTAACGCTCAACAGCAGTTTCTCTATTTGTGGTTCTGTATTTTTTGATTTCACTTAAGGGAACACGTTCACTTAAGAGAACATGTTCTCTTAAGTGGGTGTTCCCTTAAGCGCGTGAATACGGCATTGAGTGTACACATTCAATGACCTGAATCATTGAAAGTGTAACTTGGACATTATTTCGATCATAAGTGAAAGTTTGTACCCTAAACAGTGTTGTGTGTTGGCCAAACAACGGTGGTCGACCGTTGGCTGTTGATTTTATTTGTCTAACGTTGTGGTGCAGTTTTCTGGGTGAACTTTAAAACCTGATCGCAAAGCAATATTCGCTAAAACAAAATGGAAACAAAAAGTTCGCTCGTGGTCTCTGAACACGAATCTGAAGTCCTTTTTTATCAGCTTTTCGTTAGTTCAGTATAAGCTAAAGTTATAAGCTTAAGATGTAAACTTTGGTATGGGTATGTTTTCCACCACGCTGAGTTCAAATATCGCAAAATTTTTCGATTCGCAGGGGGGAGCAAGGCGAACCGAAAAAAGTTTTGTTTTCGATTTTACTGAAAAGTGATAGAGGTTTTCGAGGTCGCTAAACACTAATCTGAAGTCCGTTTTTCGATTCAACTTTTCGTTAGTTCCGTATAAGCTTACAACTTTAGCTTATACTAGTAGTATAGAGCGGGCACCACTCGTACCATTCGGACGTGGTGGCGGTGTGTAGAGGCCGAAAATGTTACATCAATTTGTACTGCATGTTGTATTACGTTAATGCGTATTATCTTAAGTATTTATTAAGTATTACGAGCACAAGTACATAGTTGGAGATCCAGAGTTATGTTCACAAATTGATAAACTGCTACTGAAGAACTTCCTTCAGCATCAGTCTGGGCAGTTTCCGCGAATATGGGTTGTTCAGCGAAGTTGGTCCATATTAGTGCGCTTTTAACCTAGTCCTCTTGTCATTTACAACCTGCCCTTTCCGTATTAACATTTTAAACCCTGGTCCTGTGTCCGCTTAAAACCTAAAGTCACCCATATTGCATTTTTCATGCTCTACCTTAGCATTTTTAGTCTTGTGTACACATTCAATAAGTTTGCTAAACTTTAATTGCAGAAAAGCAGCTATTTGACTTCTAGGTGTAAGAGTTGATTCTGAGTCGGAGTAAGCTATACATTACTCTAATTTGCATCACCTCCTGCACAACCTGGTGGAACGACTTTTCCGCCGACGAACTATAGCCGGCTCTGGATTCCTTTGAATGCAGTGCTCTAACATGTCTGGAAATCATAAACAATTTCATTGTCGGCGGAAGGATATCGAAACTCAATTTTTCTAGCAGGTGTGGAAATATTCTCTCAAAATTATTGTATTATTGTAAACTGTACTATTTCTACTCCCACAGATTACAGTGCTTTGAATTTGCAACAAAATCTTTCATTTCTTTGCATTCAGGTTTCGGAAAACATTTTAAAATGCAGTTTGAGTTTCACGAAAAATTAAACAATTTAGCAAAAAATACAGGCAAAGCCAGAAATAGTACATTAGATTTTGATTCTGCACATGTTTACTAAAGACTAAATATTTTTCAGCGTCACAGCTGCAAAACGTTTGTTGAAGGTACACGGTGAAGGTACAGTTTGTTGTTTCACGGATCAAACATATCAAAGTTATGTTTTGTTGGTTGATTGGTCATTACTAATGTCTAATGACATGTTTGTCCGCTGTAATCGCTGTACCAAATTTTGAAAAGGTTAGTCAGACTGTAATTTAAAATGTCGCTGAAGGAGTAACATAGATTATTAGTCTGCATGCGAAAACAGAAAACTGAAACCTCAGTAATTTATCATTTACACTGAGAGAATATCTGAAAATCTTAAAATTCAGGAAAATTTTGTTGGGTTAGTCGCACTCTGCTATGAATAGTTCCAATAATTATTATGGGCTCGGATATTTCAGGCTTGTCCATCCAAGGAAATGATGATAACTTGGTTTAGATACTGCTATACTATTGCTTTAGCCTAACTTAGTCCATTTAGCCTTAGCCTAAATTAACTACCTATACCGGGGAAACAAAGCGTGCTAAGCCACATCACGAAATGAGGTGAAGTTAAAGTTTGACAACCAAATATTACTACAACTGAATGCTGTAATTTTGATAAACCTTTTGATATGACTGCGCTCCTAACGCAACGTACAATAACTCAATATGGCCGTTGCCATTGAGACACGTTGCTTTCAAGATTAAAGCAATTTCTTCCTTAAAAGTAGCTAAATAGCAAGATAAGAAGATCATATTTACCACAATAGCTTATATCTTACTGATTTTTATTAATATTTTTAAACAGCGATACCGTGACCGAGAACGTAGGATCTGAAAGGTCCTTCAAGCCTTCAGGAGTTGAGCTCTTTTGACCCCATGGAATAGGATGAGTCATGTGAAGTGGATTGCAATGGGGACCAGGGTTCACGGTGATGACGATATTGGTTCAACCGATGTGGGCAGACAGTAATGCAAGACAGGACATCGAAGCTACATAATTGTAAGAAATGTCTGGGGGGGTGCACGCTTCGAACAAATAACTTGTGATTTCCTAACCTGTGCAGAGAGATCAAAGATAGGAGCTGAACCAGGTTTATTGTCACACCAAGTTCCAAGCGTTGTTGCTTATCATACGAAATTTTTATGGAAGTATATTCATTAGTGGTATGAAACTCAAATTGGAAATTATACAGAAGATAAAAACATAAGAAGGATTTTTTTTCTATTTGAGTAAAGGTGATGTGAAGATTCTAGGCAAATTCCTTTTGTCGTAACGCTTTCCTGATTTTTCACAGTTTTCCATATGTTATACTTTTTAGATAATGTTAGAACACTAACAAACCGAAAAATGAAGTTTGATCCACAATGACGGCCTCAACATTTAGTGCGCCCAAAGGCAAGTATGGATCTTCAGGAAGGTTGCCACACCAAGTCAGTCCAAACAACTCGGACGGTACACGGAGGCATCTAGCTTGGGTGCCGATTCAAAAAAACTCCATCAGCGTCAGGATCCACGGGGGTCACAAACAGCCGAAAGGCAAAAACGTGTATGGTGAGCTAATGCTTATAATTACGGATTATTGGGAAGAATGGTGATTTCCATTGTCCAGAACGAAGAATGTTGCATAGCAATTATCGTTGACTTTCTTATACAGACATCAGCATTTCTTCAAGCAGACATTATTTCCCTTATTGCCTTGGCCGTACTACCTTTTGTATCAAAGCAAAGCATAGAGAGATGCAAACGACTTGATTTGGATGTACAATCTAATATATCGAGGTCTGATTCTCATAATGAAACCTAAGTAAAACTATTATCTAAAAGTTTTCCCTAGTTTTGAATGTAACTAAAAAATAAAAGGAAATACAATTTGTTCAGCTAGATAGCTGATGATCAAAGGCTACTATACTAAGCACATTTAACAGCTTTAGGATTAACAGATCGTTAAGGTTTAGGGTATGCTGTGACTTAGGTTTATTTAGGTAACTAGAAGTCAAAATCTTCTTCTCTCTCAAGAGTGCTGCTTGCAATGGCCGCCACTATAATACTCCTTTATAATACTCCTTTTGTATCGAAAATTATCACTGTGCCTCAAAATTTTTCGAGCCAAATTACAGACTTTCCGGAATACTTTTGTACTCACTGTGAAATTCAACGTGGCACCTAATAGTACTAACAAAATAGATCGTTAGCCGTAACCAATCACGTAATAATTAAATATTTCCTTGTATAATACACTGTGTTACCAGACCGATCACTTGCCCTTCTTCCAGTTTGTGAGACAGGCAACCGTTTCAAGTCTTGAATGTAAGTTTATGCTGTCAGCTAAAGCAACTTTACAGTTCCATCAGTCCTTCTGTTGTTGGGAAATTTTAGGAACAGTTGCAGGCTTAACGTTGCATATGCAAGCGGTCCACGCGTTGATAGCCATACCCGTTGCATACATTGCGTATTCAGTGGCAGCTTTGGTTGAACTCATTGCCCGCAAATACCCAATTTTTGATTAAATTGGCTCATGAATTACTGCAGACATACAAGCGAAATGTGCGTTATACGTTTAACTATGTTTATCCAAATAAATCAATTGTGAAACGTTTTACAACTTTTGTAAATTTAGTCAACGCTTTTGATCCATTATCACGTAACCAATACAATAATCTGAATACGCGAATGTATTCCTGTCAACAGCACGTGTCCAACAAGCGGTAATATATTATGTTCACTAGACTTTTGCTGTTCTTTTCTTATTTGAGAAAGGAATGCGCATACTAAAATTCAATTGTTTATGTCCAACTCTGTTATTTCTCCAACCTTTCACAGTTATCAAATAATTCATCATTTTTTAAATTAGAGTGAATTAGACGGAATGAAATTAAAGTTTTCACGCATTAGTTTTCGCACCATACCTTTTCTAAAGTATTTTGCTTGTCCTTGGGGTATGGACCATTGGACATGGTAAGTTTCTTGTTTGTCAACTAGCTTCAATGTTACCGCTTGCTTATGTCAACCAAAGTTATTTGCGATCAGGCTGCCTTCTCGAATACAATTATGTTTATTACTACTGATTCCATCTGTAGCGAGCTTGAATCGAACATAACAATCCTCTCAGGGACACACCATGGAGTTCTGCTTTGTATTCCTGATTTTCCTCAAAATTAGCTGTTAGTCTGTGAACTTAATATTCCACTGTGGAAATAAAAATACGTGCTAAATATAGACAGAGTCTCGTATTTTTGGTATTGAATCTTAACACTTCAAGGGTTTCGCTGAACCAACATTCAGCAACTGCGAACGAAAGCTAACGCATTTAATTTTCATAATTTATATTTCATTTAAATGCAATCTGGAATTTAAATTGGAGACATCAGCAGCATATTAAATGTCCTGAGGAGACACCCAAATGTATCTTTAAAAGGGGTTAGCAAGAGGGGCTTAATGGCTTAATGCTTGCCATGTAAATTTAAGAAAGTCGTGGGATCTACAAACACTGAGGCTAATAGATGCTTCAGGTGTCTCAACTCCAAAATGTGGAAGTACTACGTAAGACTTTCAGTACTCTCACTTCTAAGTACCCCAAAGAATTAGACAATAAGATATTTTGTCAACTGAAAAGTCTTCAGTTATCTTCAAACGTCATTCTATATACAACTATTTCTTGTGCACCATATTCCTTCACAAGAAAACTAAATCTTTTTAAACTTCTCATCCGTATGCATAAATTACTTTTTTGCAGTTTAAAGATTAAGTCATTACTTTGGCGAATTAACATGGTTGGCTTTTGCTTTTGCTTTTAATAGAAATGTCTGAAAAGAAAAGACTACAGCTTTCACAAAACGACCTAAAAAGTCGTCAACTTAGCCGTTTCAATATTCAGCATGAAATGAAAATGCAAAGCAGTTTTATTTAGTTAACCATTTCTATGGTATTCCGTATCTATTAATTGTCGTGGTCGTCTATAAATGTGCTATTTAAGTTCCTTCCCACAGCTTCCAATTATTGCTTCTAGGCAATCATAGGATTCAAAAAACATACCTATCTTCGCCGTTTCGTTCCCAATTAAATTGAAGCGCCTGAAGAACCAGGTTATCATCACCATATCAGATAAGTTCTTGTGGACTTATTGTTCGCATGGAAAATTAATATTCACATTGTTCATTTATTATTGTATCGTATTAAAATACTTTTTATTGAACTATACCACTGAGGCCTAATGTAAATACGTTGGCATTCTTGTCAAATCTAATTCTTACCGTTCACGTAAAGTATTCACCATGTCACTGCAGCGGTTAAAGTTGTCATGCTCGAAAAGATTAAAATCTTAAATTTTTTCAAAAATCCAAATAGTCGTCAGAGTTGACACTTTAACATTTAACGTGCGTTTGATGGAAGTGTCAAGGAGTATAGGCATATCTGCTTATGTACTACTCCTACCTTACTTCTTCATGTTGTGACAATTTGATATTTCAAGTTTTTATTCCTGCTGGAGCAGGAATGTATAAAATCGAAACTTGTATGTTTAGTGTAGTGTGAGTCATATCTACATTCAGAAGCCGTATCATCAACACAGGGCTAGCTTAGGTCAAATTTTTCGCATTCGGATTATACAAATTAGGTTTTAGAACTTATTTAAACAGCAGAATTATTGTTCTCTTACATTCTCACTCCAAAATCACCCCCCTTCCCCCCTACAGCGGGGTTGGCCCTGTATTAGATATTTTTCGTCTCTACTACAAGACAAGTTCCCCTTTCTTTTTCTCCTCCCCCATTCACTCTGTTTTCAGCTTACCCTGTCTGTTGTCTGTACCGGAGCCGTCCAGTTTCATTTTGCTGTGAGTGTGGCAACAGGCATTAGGTAGAAAAGCAGCATTTGTTCGCAGCAAGTGAAACGTAACGAACACTACATTCAAAGTGTTTACAGTTGAAATTACCAGGCCAAATTCATGCTTTTTTGACTTATATATCAACGGACAAATGAATTTCTAACAGTTGAATAATTATTATCAAATTCATCATTAGAACCTCCCGTAGCGCAGTGGTTTCTTACTGCGGTACAAGTGGAGGATCATGTCAAGTCTAGAGTTTGAACAAAAAATAAGCTCTAGCACCATATTTCAAATATCCCTCCTGGGCAATTTACCAAGATTGGCAAGGGGTGGCCGCCTGTCTGGTGGAGCTACCACAGCACCTCCATTACGGTGGACGCAATGGACGTTCTGATAGCCTTGTAGAACACCTCGGGTAATTGCTATGGCAATTATTCAGTGTCAGCATCCCCTTCCCTCAAAAATGCATACGTTCTAAGCTGGCACTACCCCTAACCGGAGCACCGACTGGGGTGAGGTGGCTGTCACAATACTTTTATTCCTTGAACATCACGTGCTTGTTATATAATTAGCTGCAATCGCCCCCTGTCTCAAACTGAGGCTAATATGCATGTTATCCCCCTGCAGGGGCAATTATTTCTTTCAATTCTATCTTTATTATTTATACTCATCATCA
This sequence comes from Trissonchulus latispiculum, assembly GCA_030248195.1. Classification (NCBI taxonomy): domain Eukaryota; kingdom Metazoa; phylum Nematoda; class Enoplea; order Enoplida; family Ironidae; genus Trissonchulus; species Trissonchulus latispiculum. The sequence continues at coordinate 54,227 of JASAND010016123.1, forward strand.
TCATCATCATACATACATACTTTAATTTAACTTCTGCAATCCAAAACTTTCCAAAAAATTCATCATTAATTAATGAACATTAATGAACAGCTTTAATTCAGATAGTAAGCCTTATAATTGCTTAGCAAAAACAACAACAATACTCCTAAGTTTTTATGAGTATGCCCTGAAGAGTCTTTATGATTGGTGGTGTTGAAGCAGCAGGCCTGTAAAATGTAAAAGTTAAATGTAGTAATAATCTGTTATAGAGGGGATCCAACCCCAGTCGACGGTAGTTTAATTGATGGACCTGACTGCGAACTTTCGATGCTGCTGAATTAACTGTTTCAATTGTAATTTGTCTTATCTTGATATTAATACAAATTGCTTAAGGATGTCCAATAACTCTAGTCTTTACTCCAAATCCGATGCTTTAAGCTTAACATTATTGTACAGCTTTTATGCAGCAGAAGGTGTGGTACAAACTGTTGGTAACTTGATTATTCTCACCGTTGTTTGGCGAAGTCCAGCACTACATCGAAAGGAGTACTGTTTGCCAGTTTCTTTGGCCATCGCTGATTTCTTAATGGGTTTGGGTCAACTGTCTGCCGGAATCAAGCGCAATTACATTATTTACACTGACCAGGCAGCTGACGTTGTCACAAAATGGTATTGCATTAAGGAAATTCACATTTTCTGTTTCGTTTTAGCTGGAATCGCAGTGCCTACTGCCCTCATAGCGATATCGTTTGATCGATTGTTGGCCTGTGCTAGCATTGTCGTGTATTCCAGGTTATCCTTAAAGACGATGTTATTTGTGGGTATGGTTCCGTTTGTTGTAGGAGGTGGTTTCACTTTGATAGTTTACCTAGACACATTCTACGAACCGAGAGTTCTCGTTAGCCATAAGCTATGCGCTACAGACCATGCAATATCTGCATGGGCAAATCAAGTTTCGTGGACTTACCAGTTTGTTGTAAGCTTCTGCAGTGTCATTATTTATGCAATTGCAATGGTTTGTTTGCATAACGCAAATAAGTCATCTTTATCAGAGTTGATGTTAATCAGAAAACAAAGGCAGGCAAAAGTTACAAAAATGTTGGTTTCTGTAATTGTTTGTACATTTTTGTTTCAAACAATCCCACTGTCCTTATCATCGATAACTTCAGGGGTAGTGTCAAAGGAAGAGAGAACAATTTTAATACCTATAGTTTGGATATTGACTAATGCAAATTCCGCTAATAATATTTTTATTTACATCGCGAAGAACAAAGAATTTCGTGACACATTAAAAGGCTTGATGAAAATTAAATCTTCGAAAGTAGCTGTAGCTGGACAAAATTCTTCCAGATAAGTTCAAGTTAAGTCTTGGGTGGATGGGTGGAACGTGGTTGTACTGGGAAGATGCAGTACTCTGTCTTATCGTGACGTTTCCAATTATACAACATTATTGTAATTATTGTGTTATGGCTGTGCCGGATTAAACTGCACAGCAAATGCAAAAGGTTTCTGCAAAGTTGGTATTTCTCTTGAAACATACCACCAGACATGCTGTCTCAACAAATTTCATTGTTCAGTGTTTGGTAAAATAATTGGACACAATTTCGTCTGAGTCTTTGAAAACATGTGGCAGGGATTTTATAAAATATTTGGATACTTTTGGAAAACTTCAAAACCTTCCTAAGGAGAGGCAATAAAAGGCAAAGATTCCAGAAAGTTTGAAATGTTTCTGGAAAGAACATTTCCACAATATTTTCGTCGTTTTTCAAATCAGAAGGCTGGAAAATTTTCATTCAGTGAAACGCAGAAGTTTCACAAAATGCACGCTGTTGTGTACAGACGCTGGCTTAGCTATCCAATTGCTGTCGGAACTTTGTAGGTAAATAGTATTACATAGTAAATAATGTCTTGATTCGGTGACTGTTTCCTGGTTTCTGTCTCTTACGTGAAATCCTGTATGTCTTGGCTTGTTTCGTACTTTCATTTAAAGTAAACTTGCGACACTTAAAATAGACTGCTGCCGCCTTTAATGGTCAGGGTTAGGAAGGTCACACATGCACACGCTCTAGAAATTGTTAATCATCATATTCGTTTGAATCATTTATTCCTGAGATCAACCATATCTTATGGTAATCATATCACACTTGTGATAACCATATCACACATTAGGGTCGTCCGATTTATTCCACTCATTTCTCAGTCAAATGACTCAGTTCAAAAGCTTATTTCTAATTTTATTAGTAATTTACACGCATTTACCTACAAAAGATACAAAAATACAAAAATAGTATACAGACTATCTGTTCATAGTCGTATTATGGTCCTCATAGTGGCCAAGTAGTATCAAAATACTGAATCCTGTAAGGACTCCGAGACTCTCCAGAATGTATCGAACAATTCCGTGCTCAACTTGCATAATCTTAATTTCTTGAATCTAGAAAGAAAAAGAACAAATACGAATAAGTGTCTGAAAAGTTTTTATTTCAAGCATTCTGAATTTTTTGTAACCGTAAATAACATCACAAATTTAATGAGTAGTCCTCCTGATTCCCTATCGCAAAGCTAACATGAATTACGGAAAGACAGATTCGAAAATCGGTGCATACTCTTGCGTATGCTTTGACATACAGCCATATTCTCGCAAATCTATTGCGTACTAAACAACAACGAGTTATATCGTGTCTTGAGCATGTGAGATTTCACTATAATCATGTAACTAGTATAGTGCGGCAGTTTCGACCTGCAATCTTGGGATTGGCCGCGTCTCCCTTCGGGAATTAGACTCAAGGTCATTTTTATTAAAGTTACGATTCCACCCGCTTCCTCTCTGGGACCAGCGCTTCTAATATTTCTATTAGTCCAGGATACATATATCGTTATAACCAAACGGCTCCTGTCCATCCCTCTGAGTTCTTCCCCCAGGGCTTAGGACGGACTCCTGTCTACCTACTTCCTGCGTACCTACCTTCCTAAGCTAATCCTATCTTACTATGCCTAAGATACTTACCTACCTAAGCCCGGTCCTAGTCTAATGTTTTTTGTATTTTTGTATTTTAATTTTTTAATTTTTTATATACAATATATAACAAATATGTACAACTATTTGCAGTAGTCCTGAAGATGACTGTTGAGATGAGCAAGGCTATGTATACTTTTACCCACGGCATACTCTGTCCCATCTACTAGACAAACTAATATTGTCATTGTCAATTCACTTCGAAATGGTAAAGCCTTTTCTAAAATTTATTCCCACTGCATTAATTTCAGGGTTGTTTCTAAAGTAATTTTCAGCGTCCATCCGAGCCTCTGCCAATGAATCGAAAACCCCAGCCCCAAGTGAAGTATCTCCATTGTCTAGAATAATGCTCTAATAGTAACTGTAATCCATCCTTATGTCTAGTACACTGACTTTGAATTTCTGGGTTGAGAGCTTTTATTAATTTCGACCCTCACATTTTCCAGTAAGTTTGCCAGACTCTTATCTCCTTGGTAGTCTTTAGTGTAGGTTTCAGTTCCAGTTCCACAATATTTTTCAAACGAATTGACAAAAAGTATTTTCTTCTTTCCGGTACGGAGTAATATTTCCCTTGCTTGTTTGTTTTGTTCAAATTTTGCACGTATTCCTTCTAAGACCACTTTATCCTTTATTAGGTCCCATACCTCTTCATCGAACCCTTTTATGTTCTCTGCGGCTTCCCTTTGACGTCTAGCGGTTTTATTAGGACAGCTTTTCTAGTCTCCCAATCATTAAAATAAGCAGCTTTCTCACTTTCGTACCACTGCTGGAGTGAGTAGTACATTTTTCCGTGGAGTCGGAAGGGGTTGAAGTGAACGTTGCTTAGGGGGCAGTAGCCATTAGAGAAAGTAGCGCAACCATTGACTGTAGGTAGCTACATTGTAGTAAAATCTTTTCAGATGTTCTTTAACGTCGTTTATGGACTTTTCTGCTTTTATATCTGTTTTTATGTCTGCTTTTATGTACTCCCCATTCAAGAATTTATTCTTGAAATTGTCCATTTCCTCGATCATCGATTTTCAAGTACTTTCGTCTAAACCATCTCGAAATACCTGTAGCTCATGTTTTCTCGGAGCGTGCACAACTAGGTTGCATCTCGTTATTTCTGTAAGACCCATCATTCCCATAATGTGGTAGAAATATTTATGGCGTCTTTTCAGAACAAGGTTGGTTCCCTGAAAAATTAGATAGTTCCCTTACCTTTGGAAAGCGATTTCAGAAACAGAACGAGGTTTGGGATTTTGGTCGAATATCGTCTTCTTCTCCAAAAGCCATGGGTCAGGGTTACCATCCTCATATACAATGCCATGAGGGCTACCACCCAGCCAATGTAAATGAGAAGGAATGCAAAAGCCTGTATGAAGATCTCGAACTGTATAGTTCCTGTGTCGAATTTATGCTTGCCTCCCATCATCCTCCTAGCGGAGTCGGTAGGCGCAAGCTGGAATTACCTTTCTCTCCGGATTGTTTATGCGCTGAGCAAGAGTTTTGGCTGTTTTTCTAGGACTTTACAATAAGCACATCACCAAATTTTGAACTAGTTATTCTACCCTTCTTGTGGTTGAACCAGTTTTCGTTGTCGCTCTGGCCCAGTGTGGACAAAAAGACCTCTGTGTCTATGGCCGCCGACATTTATGAAACCAAGCGTTTTTCTGCCCACAGAACCTACAATTAGCTTTTTCGTACTCGTCCAGTCTTTTATTTCTTTCCTTTCTTATTTCCTTCTGTTTAGGTGTTAAAACTATTACTCTTTTTGGGGAGATGTATAGTTTGTTAGGTTGGCAAGGTACTTCTCTGCAAGGTTTAAGTAGGGCGTCGACTAAGGGCTTGGGAACCTTCTGAGCTTTCACCCAGGCCGCATTAATGGTTTTTAGTTTTGTACGTTTTTGTGGTTTTGTGTTTTTATAGTTTTTTTGTCCCTACACACAAACTTTACACACTATTTACAGGTGGTTTTACCCATTTTCCTTGGGGAGCCCTTAAGAGGACTGTTTGGATAGAGACGCTTAGAACGTCATAGTTTTGACTGAAGCATATCTCTGCCCAGCCGATATTGAGAGAGTACCAACAAGTCTCAGTACCGAGGACGGTTAGATTAGCTTTTTGATGGAAAGATTTATTTTATCTATGCAGAGAAGCTTTGGAGAAATAAGTGCACCCAATAGGACAGTCAGTGTAACGGCAGCAATGGAGATAGGGCAGACAGCAATTAGCGTTTTACCCCTGCCGAAGGATACGCCTCCTGAGAACTCTAAGGGCGGCGCGCAACTGTTCTTCACTTCGTCCATTAACAATGAAGCCTTTCCCATTGTGAAACATTCGTACTTTTAGACCGAGACTAGTGAATGTAATGCCAGAGAAAAGTTCGGGTTCAATAGCTGCGTTGTCTAGCCATTTATGCTTAGCTGGTAAATCCACTCTCTGGTCAAAACTAAATGAACCTACCATGTTTACGACCCTGTAGGTAGATATTTGAACTCCGAGTATGTTTGCAACTTCCTGATTAGCTTTTTCAGCTTCTTCTTTCTTTTTAGCTCCCAAACAATTGAAAGTTCCTGTTTTGAATATTATGAATGTAACGGGATCCCACCGTAAAGACGCCCCGCTGAACTTTGGAGGATTGTACTTGACGCCAGGAATTTTACTGATGTTGATAGTTTGGTCAAATTTCCCACTAATCAAGATATTTTCAATTTTTATTTCAGACATGGTGAGGTTTAGAAAATATTTCCGTTGAAACTTATCCCCTTCCTTATTGAAGGTCGAGCACTACGCAAAGTCTTGTTCTTGATTGGCTAGCTTCAATTGCACCCTACAATCTACATTCTACAAAACTTTTTACAATTTCGTCATTTTTAGAAGTGCGTTCTCTAAGAAAGGAGATTGCATTTCGAGAGTAATTTAGCAGAGTTTCAATGCAGGCTGGCAAGTTTAGTGGGGCCCCGAGTTATAAATTGCCTTGTCTGAGACTGACTATTCAGCGCTGGAAAAAGGTTTTGCAGAACAGGTTAATGGTAGTCCCAGCATCTCCTTCAATTTTAACCCTGAGGTAGCGGTAATTTTTGTTTAGATCAAGGATGTACGAGTGTTTAGGTACGTTGAAACGGTAAGGTTTCCGGAAAGTACGTTCTCAATGCAGTCTATGATAGTTCTGATTAGACTAAGATCGCTACTTTCAATGATAGCTTCTGTGACCTTTTTCTTACAGTTACAGAGATGTATAGACAAGGAAGATTGTTTTCAAATCTTTCTGCCATTTCGCGTTTTTATTAACTCGTTTGGATTAGGTGTTTGGTTGGGGATTTCACGTTTATCGACTGTTTTATTGATGTTCCCAGTTTTTACTGATTTCGGCAGGTAAACTCCAGTTCGATGGAAAATAACTGTTCTAAGCCGGTACTGCTCTGGCGTGTCTTGATTGAGATCAATGTGCAGGTAACCGTGGGCTTTGTGGTCGCGTGATTGAAAGACTCTATAAAGTAAGCGGTGTTGGTTGGAAACATTTGTCGGGCGAGATTCATTGCCGTCAGCTTATCTGCTAGATTTTTCATTAAACTATGTATAGGCAACTTATCCTATTTGTTCTTTGTTTATCCTAAAATAGGTCCTGGGTGATGTGTATCACACTGCAAGACCAGTGGTGGCATCCCCGGGTGAACAGTCTGACCAGTTTAGAGTCGTTTTTACTTCATCCATAAGGTCATCTAGAATTAGCAAGAATTAGAATTAGCAGCTAGAAGTAGTCATTAGGCTACTAGCCGCTGATGAGGACGTAGGAAGGTCCCGACTATCCAAAGGGCATCCACCCAAAAGGAAGGCTTTGAACCATACAGCCCGGATGCCCGGGAGACGGGTAGGTCCTACAATACTAATAGAGGCCGATCAGAGTGCGCAAGAAGAACACGCAATGTTCCGTATCCCTCATGCACGAGTGAAACAAACGGAAGGCATTATAAAGGCGCTCCATGTTAGGGACTTCGCTAAGTTTATAGCCATTTGCTGACAGAGGGGAACTAAAATACATGCTCAGGAGACGAGTATCCAACTCCTGAGAGAGATTGAGGAGATTTCGCACCACAGTGAAGGAGGGACGAAGCAGGATAGTCTACCTGAATCCAGGGACCTCAGCCCCAACAGCATAATAGCACTTCAGCTCGTATTGTAGCTGCTGTTGAACAGCAGGTTCCCAGTCATACAGTGCGAACCGAGAAGTGGATTCATCACAGGAGCATTTGCGTTTATAGCAACTGACACAAACCGCAAGGCAAATGCAGAGCTTTGCCCGGGAGCTGTCGTCGTAACAGTTATCACAATCACTTTTGGGCTCCCTGGCGCGGAACACGGTGCAATAGGGATGCTCATTTGCATGAGCGGACTCCTGGCGGCCACAGATTTTACACCGGAAACATAGGCAATTGGGACCTCGGATTCCGCAACGAGGGAAAACAACGTTAGCCCGTTTTGGCAGAGGCGAACCGCAGTTGGAGTTATGCGTCTGTCAAATCCTAGTGAGAACACTTGGTGGCTCTACTGTCCTGTGATGATAGTTACTGAACTCGGTGGTGTAAAAGTGTCCAGGACGTTGCGCGACTCTCTAAGGACATGAGCCGGCAAGGTGCGGTGGTGTAAAAGTGTCCAGGACGTTGCGCGACTCTCTAAGGACATGAGCCGGCAAGGTGCGGTGGTGGAAAAGTGTCCAGGAAACTTTTCGACTTTCGGCGGACTTGAGCCGGCAAGGTGCGGTGGTGGAAAAGTGTCCAGGAAACTTTTCGAGTTTCAGTGGACATGAGCCGGCAAGGTGCGGTGGTGGAAAAGTGTCCTGGACAAGACGAGACTATCTGCGGAGATGAGCCGATTGCGACGGACATGAGTCAGTCTTGGCGGATTTGAGCCAGTACGATTGGAGTTGAGCTGCTCCGGCCGGACTTGAGCTAGTAAATATGGATTTGAGTCGCTTCAACGCTTTGCACGCGGATTCGAGCCGGCAGGCGGATATATTAAGTAGTCAAGCAGAAACTATCCAGGACTCGCGATTCGCAACCACAAAAGCTTAATCTGAAGCCGATAACCCGATAAAAGGATGAGAAAATAATAAAATACAGTCAATTGCAACTGATACTGCTACTACGAATCACTACGAATCACTACTCACTCAAGATTCGCAACCACTCGCGCTTGAACCGATAACCGAATAAACGGGATGAGAGACTGCTAAAATGTAGACAATTACTACTAGCAAAGCTACTAGTAAACCATACTACTAAGATACTAAACCCTCTGCGGTAAGTTACCCTAGCGATGAGTGATCGTGATGATGATGTGCTACCTACCTACCTAACTACCTACTAAAAACGTGTCTTTTATTTACACCGTCAAACAAATACATTTACATGACACTAAACGATAAAAACATGACACAATGCCAACAACGATAAAGCTATTACAGCGAAACGACTATTTTAAACAACATAAGTTCCAGTACCACAACCTGGGTGCGCACTGATTAGATACGTCGAAAAGCTGATAAAAAGTGTACCGACAACATTTACATGCAGAAATATTCGTTCAGACGGGCTACATTTGCAAAAACCTGGGTGCGCACCTTTCTGTAAAAACATACCACAATGACCATCCAAACAGCATGGCACATGACGCACTGGGTGAACAGCAATCCAGAAAATTCAAAACTTTAAAGTGGTAATGAGAGATAGAATTTAAAAGTTGAAGACCAAACGTAATCGGAGCAGAAATCCCTAAACTGCTCCCTGATGAATGTGTCAAAGTTAGCGCATCCCAATGTAAAAGTTAGAGAAAATATTAAACAACTGTGTGATCATTCGAAAACTATTAAACACGGATGCAAAAGACTAAAAATACTACAGTAACCTGATGCACAGCTCACACATTCATCAGATGGCGTTCGGGACAGGAACCTCAGAATACATATTCAATAATTGAACAGATTCAATATTCAATAAAAACACAAATTCAGACATTTAAAAACAATAAAAACTGCCATCACATGGCGCACCGAAGAGAACCAGTAGGATGCAAAAGGCAACGTGGCAACGGAAAACAAATCCCAATAGGTGTAATTTCTTGATGGCTCACTGAAATCGGAACACCCGATGAAATGATATAGATATATACCTGAATGAAATTGCCAAAACAAGTGCATACGCGGAGTGAAAAGTGAGAGGTGTAAAGCGATCCCCATTATGTGTAATTTCTTGATGGCACACTGAAATCGGAATGGAAGTTCCTCTCATGTACTTCCGCGGACTTCATCCGTTCGCAACGTATTTCTCTTACAACATGGACATGTGCCGCGCAGCATGGACGTGAGTTACTCAGTATGGACGTGTGCCATTGACTGCGGACATGTGTCGCAGAGAATGGACACGAGCCGGTAAGGTGCGGTGGTGTAAAAGTGTCCAGGAAACTTTCTGACTTTCGCCGGACACGAGCCGGCAAGGTGCGGTGGTGGAAAAGTGTCCAGGAAACTTCACCACTCTCTCCGGACATGAGTAGGCAAGGTGCGGTGGTGTAAAAGTGTCCTGGAAAAGTGTCGTGTAATTCTCGCGGGGGCTCGAATCACGGACAGTAGAGCCACAAAGTGTTCTCACTAGGATTTGACAGACGCACTAGGACTGGCGCTGGCTCCCACTGGCAGATCAGGTCCGTCTGATGGTTTGGACAAGGTACCGGGACGCAATACCTCTTCCCAAAGACCGCCCGGGCCGTACGCCACATCAATAACCAGAGCCTCGGACGTGTCGGCGGGCTCATCTTTCCCCGGAGCCGCTTCCCCTGGAGGGTTGGCGGGTTGCTCTTGGCCCAGTGGGTGGACGGGTTCGTCCTGTACCCGTCAGATGGCTGCCCGTTTCCCCCGGATGCTACCACATGTCCCCGTGGGAGTCCCGGACCTGTTGGAGCCAAGACACCTTGGGTCACATAGGGCCGCAACCCCAGAGGACCGGGCCTGACATGACGTAGCGACGCCGTGCCACTGGACTGGGCTGGACTAGGGGGTTGGATCCACCACCCCGGCTGTGGACCTCTTCCCTGAGGAACCGTTCCACCTCCGGTAGACGTTTGCTCCCAGGGCGCAGGATAACTCAACGGCGGACAATAGCCAAACCCGGGTGGAGGGGGTTGGTGACTGAGTCCCAGAGAAGGTGCTTGGCGCTGTCGTCCTCGGCCAAGCCCCAGACCTCCTGTTCCCGGTATGAAACCCCAGCCAGCGCCACCAGAAATGGCCTCCCGAGAAGGCCGGAAACAGGCATACTGCACCGGAGAAGCACACCCGTCACAAACAGTTTGCTGGGATACATTCCTGACAGAGGAGCTGTGGGAAAAGATGAAAGATGAAGATTCATAGCGATGAATAGTTGTGCAGCAAAATTAAGCAGGGAAACCATGAACTAGAATGAAAGCGCAACTGCAACTGGAAGTTTTGGAAAATTAGAAAACGTAGTGATGGTAGATTAATTACTACGCGGCATAGAACAAAGTAGTTTAATACATCTTGCAGTTATTTAAGATTTGGCTGAATGTAAGTTAGAGGGTCGTTGCCATTGCGTGAAATATTTGGAAAATGGAACTGCATATAGTCATGTAACAAAGATAGATATATCTGGCACAAATTAACAGCAATAGCAACTTGCATAAGTAGGACTTATGTAGGCTGGCCATTGGTAACATATGCACAAGTGTTTGAAGGCTGGACTAAATGGAAATATTAGGCATGAGTAATGATAAGTGTATGGTAGCAAAATGGTGAGTGTACGATGAACAAATTACCTACTGGGATTGGAAAAGTCAATTTGTTTCCGATTGCGCACGGACCGCCACGGGGACTGTGATGAATCACAGTTGCTTCTAGCCACATTAACAGAGCCATTCGTTGGAGCAGCTGCAACGGAGGCTTGATCATTAGGTACGGCGTTAGCCTGTTCGTCTCCCCGGACCTATGGTTTCAACCGGTTTGCGTGCACATGGAGGTAACACATCCGTTGATTTGTATTCCGCTAGGAGGCGCCAGGGTCACATTCGGTGGACCGTGATTAATGACCTGCTAAGGACCGGTCCAGGCGAGGGCCAATTTACGTTTCTTAGGCATTTTCATCATGACCCAATTACCCGGAGAGAATGACTGTGGACGTGCTGTCTGGTCATACGTTCGCTCTTGTTTAGTTTGAGCCGCACTCAGGTTTTGTGCAGCAATGAGGTTCAGCTGGTAAGTCAGCTGCATAGCAAAGGTAGGTGTGTCCACATAAGCCATATTTGGAAACGTTAGACTGGTATCTACGGGCAGAGCGGCAGAGCAGAGCAGTCAACCTGTGATTCGGCTCCATGAGTAGATCATTCGTCTCTTGTTGTCTCGCCAATTCCCGTTGCATCTCTTCCATTTGCGCTCTTGGATGGTCAAATGCATCATTAGTCAACCCCTGGCCCGAGTCCATAGTATTCACCGAATTAACTGGACTCCCGAAACGGTTCCCAGTTAATTGTCGGCGTTGGGTCGTTCGTTGCTCAGAAGGTGGAGATGGTGCTGGTCGTGCCTGCCATGAATTCTGCTGCGATCTCGTTGAAAACTGTGACTGTTGTTGCCTGCAGGCAGAAGCATAGTGCCCAGGCCGTCTGCAATGACGGCAAATAGGCCGGCTATCAGTGGTAAACTGTAGTCTCGGGGTCTAGTGTTATAGCCTGAGTACTGTCCCCTATCGTTTCGTGAGCACGGTCTGGATGACCCATTACTGTTAGACTGTCTGCGATCGCAGACTTGACGCGCTAGTGCTTTCATTTGCTCTTGCAGTTGTTCAATGCTACGATGTATCTGATTCGATGACACTGTGTCCGGGTATAGTTGAGACGGAGAAGAGGAATATACTGAATTAAAGGAGAAAGAAGTCGTGGCAGGCAACATGGCGGACATTGCTTGAGGGTGGATCGCTTCAAGAGCTTCTAATTGCTGGGCTTTCCGGACAGCATCCTGAAAATTGGATGGGCTCAACGGAAAGAGAGCCCTCTGGTAGTACGGATGCAGATTCTGGATGAAGCTCCGATACAGTAATACAGTAAGATTTCGCGGGCGTCCAGGACCATGTCCGTATACCCATCATCAGCCAGTTGCTGAAGCTGCCACTCAAAGTCGGCAACAGATTCATTGGGTCTCTGCTGTCTCGAAGCAAGGCCCAAGCCAGCATTGAGTTCGCTTCTTTCCTTTCCAGTAGCGACTGGAGTGCCGCTTTTAATTGTCCGTAGTTAGCTTTTACGACTGCATCCAATTCCATATGCTTCTTCCTCGCTAAATCACGCAGGTACACCGGTTTCAGTTTTGCCTTCTGACCGTCGTCGTAACCTTTGGCGTCGGCCATGAATTCAAAAGTCATGAACCAGTCTTTTATATTCTCCCCGGGTTTCCAGGAGAAAATGGACACCACGTCTTTGGGGAGGGAAACACTTCCGTTGGCACCGGGCATGTTATGAGGTCTTTACTGTGTTAATTGTCCTACAGTAGTTTGGATTTGCTGAATCTGCTGAATTGGATCTGCTTGTTGGAGAACCGTTAAAAAGGTAGGATTAGTAGTCTGGACGTCTGTTTGAAGTTGCTGTATAGTACGGTCGATACTGTCTGAGTGGGCTGTAAAGCCTGCTTTAAGTCCCGATAACTGAGTAGCTAGATCGTCTAAACTGGTTGAGTGCTTTGGAGATAGGCACGATCTTGCTGGATTTGGAGACTCTGATTGGTAATGGATTGCTGAAGCTCGTCAGTCCTCTGAGCTAGTTGGGTTGCAAATGCTGGGTTTGGACTTTTCGATTTCGATCGACTTTAAGTACGGACAGGATTTTGTTTGTTCGACTGAGCGTCAGTAGTTGCTGATGGAGGCGGATGTTCGGACATGCAGTGGAGTGCTTATCCCACCTCTGTCACCATATGTGGCGGAGCCGAGTGTGGTGCAAAGATATGCTGAGATAAAACTAGTTAATTTATTAAGAACAATTTAGATTATATAAAACTTCTAGCGAGAGGTACTATAATAAGTCCCTTAGCGAAGGGAAGTCCTTTAGAGACATGAGTGAGGCAGGCACAACTATCACGTATTAGATAAGTACAAGATTCAGCTCTAGTAGTTCATGCTACAAAACCTGCTGCCGTTTAATGCAAGAGTACTGTCGACAAGTAAATAAAATTTGTAACCCAACTGATGAAAACTAAGTAAAATGTGCGTTTTAAAAGGGTTACAAAAGTGGATTAAATTTAATGAAGTAGAAAAATAAAAGAAGGGCAAAAATATGTATGCACCCGGATCTGATACGGGTGATATACTTTTAGAAGAATTTTAAAACAACTTTAAAATTAAAACATTGACGTCACACAGTGACGTGTATACTGTTACACCTCTCCTACCAGCCACACAACTTATTCTTTCCAATACTCAATAAATACAAATACGTAAATATGGTGACACAAACGCAGACCCACCTATATATCTAAATTAATTGATTTATTGTTAAAATGGCTAACGTTTGCCGTTCGAAGGTAACAGAAGTCTGTGTTCGCATGTATGTAATAATGCTCACATTTAAGAGTTGCTATGCGCTACTCTCTTTCGAAATAAATAAGATATTACGACACCCACATTATAGCAGAGTGTTACACAGTTGTAGTTTTATAAACTATTGGATCGCTAATTAGCACAATATTCATGTACTTGTTTTACGTATTTCAGAATCTCCTGTGCTCACCCTTCTTCTCAGGAGGGCTCAACGTGACCCGTATTGGAAACCAAGGCCACGCCACCCTGATGGAAACATACTGTTCCAACTTCATGGCACTCCGCTCGGCGATAGTGCAGTTCAAAGGCCCACCGAAGCAGGAGCGAAGAAGTCAGAAGAAAAGACAAACGGAAAGAGGGAATCAGAAGAGAAACAGCGTGGAAATCAAGGCACGGGTGTAAATCAATGTGGAGTTGGAAAGCAACGGTGTGGCCACTGCGGAGAATTTGGCCACTACAACTCAGTTAAAGAAATAGGAAAGTACTTAGGAAAGGAAATGAGAAAGAAATAGGAAAGCCTGTTGCGACAAATGTAAGTAGCTTTCTAGAAATGTAATATTAACGCATGAATAACGTCACTATTTTCATTACGAACAGTGGATTCAGATCTGGAAGATATATCACAATTCACCATACTATTTGTGAAAGCAGTGTAGAATATTAAACAAAGAAATTGAGAAGTAGAAGAAGAGCATGTTACGCCTTGGGCATATTTGTAAGGAAATTCAACCATTAAAGCAAAACTTATTAGCAATAATGTAAGAAACTTTATCTCTGTCGATATATATATATATATATATATATATATATATATATATATATATATATATATATATATATATTATATACACCATATGCTTTTTATTCATATCAGAAAATAATCCTTACTTTAATTTTTCATTTTAGGGTCTACCTCGATGTTAAAGACGAGGAGAACTCCTTCACGGAGTGATAGATAAGAATAGAAAAAAGTGCATTCCTGTTGACTGGAGGAACATGTAAAAAGAAAAACAAATTGTTTCTGTTGTGAGAAATATGTGAGGAAATAAATCTTAAAAAATGAAGCTTGGTGATGAATTTATAATCTACTAAACTATTAAACTTTATTCATGTAGGAAACAGATGGACAGGAGCCGTTTGGTTACAACGATATATGTAGTAGAATTAGTGGAAGCGCTGGTCCCAGGGAGGAAACGGGTGGAATCATAACTTTAATAAAAATGACCTTGAGTCTAATTCCCGAATGGGGACGCGGCCAATCCCAAGACTGCAGGTCGAAACGGCCGCACTATACTACTGGTGTACTCAAAATATTTTGATAGACGCTTTACAAGATGAACTCCTACCATACAAACCAGCCCAATATACAGGAACATGCCGGCAGCAAAGGCATAGAACCAGTGCTGGGCTGAGCTGAACGCTGTTAGGGCGCTGATGCCTATGTAAAGACCGGCAAATGCGGTCAGGGCAGATATCCCGTTTAGGATTAGGGCACGCTTAACAGACAATCCGGGGTTTAGCAGCACAGCAATATCGCCTGCAAAAAATGGCAAATCCAAAATCAATTTACAGTTTATCCGGACTGTCGCTATGACATATCTAATTTACATTATTTACATATTTACATATGAAAATAATTAGCTAGCTACTGTTTTGTTAAATCATGTTTTCTAAATTCCAATTTACGTATTACCTAACGAATAAACGAATGGCGACATTTCCTTAGTATCAAAAATACTAATTACCTCATTAAATAATATTGTTTGTATTAATATCCTTCATATCAAAACATTCGAACACGCCAGATTACAACATTAACTCATTTTGTTTGTACTATTTTGAGTACCTAGTTCATGTGGTAGTTCGTGACAGAAAATTGCTATACTGGTAGAGACGCCCAGGATTGTGCTGGCGTAGAAGGAAGCAGCAATCACAAGTCCGTCGACAAAATTGTGGACTGCATCTCCCAGAAGTATCATCCAAGCTATCGGTTTTAACCCTAAATATGCTGGCAGAGTAGAGTAGAGTAGAGCTAAAATTAAAATCAGCTGGTTGAATTATGACCAATGTGGTGTACAAATTCGTGTGGCATATCTGTTTTGAGAAGTAGTTTCTTTAATTAGGCTGAATTACAATTAGCAGGGGGAGTATGTTGTGAGCAACCCAGAAAGGGTGAAATCACTGTAATAATCTAGTCTTGCTGTCCTAGGATATGAGTGGTTAGAGGTTTCAAACTGTAAATCAGCCAACGCTTTTCATCCGTCATTCATTCATTCATCAGCCCGCAATGGACACTTTTCTTTTACAAAAATTCGGACCTCCGGTTGGGACTCGAACCCACGACTTTTTGAACACTGGGCAAACGCTCTGCCGACTGAGCTTACAGAGGCACAGTCTCATCAACCTCTGTTGCAATGTACATGACTTTCACTACGTGAACCCACGTAAGTAAAACCGGTTTGTTTTCCAGTAGCAGCTATGATTACCTCAAAACATAGGTCTAGCCCCCGGTTTGGGATCATGGCACTTTTCATTAATCGAAAAAGTCTTCATTTGCTTTATCCTATCGTCCCGGGCAGGCAAACCTGATTCGGAAAGACTAAGCTCTGAAATATTAGAAAATATTGCAAACATTATATTAAGAACCCATGAAAACTTTATAAAAACATTAAAACTTAAAAACTCGAAATTCTGGAAAAGTAGATTACGATGAGTAGACTAATTGAACAAATACAAACTCCAAAGTTTGTCAATTGACACACTTGCCTGTGTGCGCGAGCCGTGCCTAGTGTGGTGCTGCACTCTCAACTTATGAATGTACGCATATTAGTTGAACTAACATTACCACACGTTTCACAATTAAAAAGTCAAGAAATTTAGTGTTACTAATTTTACCTTTTCTATTAAACACTAATTCACATATATAAATAAAAATTGTATGTCAACAAAATTATATTATATTATATTACTATTTCAGCATTTCCATCCAACCTGTGAATTCCTATTGGACATATAGCGAGAGACGCCCTCAAACAGAAACAGCCCATACAGGGCACTGAGGACAACCGTCATTATCCACAGATAAGACTTGTCCTCTACATGCAGGTGTGCCTTCTCTGACTGCACATCATCATGTTGATGACTGTGCTCTTGTGTGTCTGTATTTTCTTGTTTAGATCACTCCTGACCGGATGTGGGACGTTTATCGTGATCGTGGGAATGATCGTATTCATGAGAATCGATTTTTGATCGATCGATCGATGGAGTGCAATTGATTCCATATCCGTCGAGTTGTTGAAGGTACACGTTTTACGTATCAAACGTATCAACGGTATGTTTTGTTAGTTGAGTAGTCATTAATAATGTCTAGTAACATATTTGTCTCCCATATTCGTTGTACCAAATTTTCAAAAGGCTTATCAGACTGTAATTTAAAATGTTGTTGAAGGCGAAACAAAGTTATTAGTCTGCTTGCGATAAGAGAAAACTGAAGCCTCAGTAATTTATCATTTACACTGAGAGAAAATCTGGGAATCTTAAAATTCAGGAAACCTATTTTCCGTACTTAGCAAAAGTTAAAAACTAGAAGCACAACTGCATCTAATATTGTAAACTATTATTTCTAGTTCCGCAAATTGCATGGCGTTGAGATATTTGATTTTTGATCTATGTGTGTATGATACTAAAAAGTGAAAATATTATTGCAGTCGTATCGTATGCACACGTTCAGTTTGTTTTTCGAATGGCGAAAGGCTTTTGTCCCAGACTAATGACCTAAATTACTACTTCAGCGACATATTAAACTGCATTCTGAATATCATTTTAAAAATTTGATACAGCGATTATAGCGGACAAACATGTGACGCGATATTAGATAACTCTGAGCAATCAACCAACAAATCATATATACCTTCGATACCTGAACGTTTACCTTCGACAAACGCTTCGTAACTTTCACAAGCTTTGTCTAGATGAGCAGAGTCACATTCTTGTCTGAGAAATTTTGTTGAGTTAGTCGCACTCTGCTATGAATAGTTCCGATTACCTATTATGGGCTCGGATATTTCAGGCTTGTCCATCCAAGGAAATGATGTTAACTTGGTTTAGATACTGCTATACTATTGCTTTAGCCTAACTTAGACCAGTTAGCCTTTGCCTAAATTAACTACGTATACCCGGGAAAAAAGCGTGCTAAGCCACATCACGAAATGGGGTGAAACGTAAAAGTTTGACAACCAAATATTACTACAACTGACTGCTGTAAATTTGATAAACCTTTTGATATAACTATTCAAAATGTCTAATTAACGATGCAGTGAATGATCAACGATGAATTTAGGATCTAAAAAGTCCTTCAAGCCTTCAGGATTTGAGCTGTTTTGACCCTTTGAACAGGATAAGTCATGTGAAGTGGATGACAATGGGAACCGGACCTTGGTGGTTCACGATGATGACAATATTGGTCATACATGGGCAATGGATGCGAGCGTGGCCTATACAGCCAACGAAAATTTTGCGCGGGGGTCAAAATATTTTCAATTAAGGGGTGTCCACCATGACAAATTTTATGGTCAGGGATTCTGCTCATTTTCACACAAAATTTTGTTACATATGCCCTGCACATCGAGTTTAAATTTTGAGTAGTTTTGTTCTGTACGTAACGAGTAACCGTTGTGAAGTTGGCACCGACAGGAAAGATATAAATTCTATGCGAGCTGCTAAGCCTAAGTGAATTAATATTACATTTTGACAAACGTTCAATGAATTTATATTACTTCTGTCTAAATTCGCAGGTCTGGCCAGCTAATTGAGCTATTTGAGATTCTCCATATTGAGTTGGTTTGTCACAGTGTGGGTGTAATTTTGATTGACAGAGGTTGGGTAGCGATAGTTGGTTCGTATTTGGGAAAATTAGTGTTGGGTTTTGGTTAAGTCACCTTTGTCGCTCAGTCGGCTTCTGCCGGGTTTTTGTGAGTGTTCTAGTATTTTGTCAAAGTTTATACTTTTGGTTAAAATTAATGTTTGGTACTAATCTTGTTGTCAAGTTTTGCTCAGAATTTAATAAACTTTAATTTAATTTAATAAATTTAATAATTGTTAAACAAAACGGAACTTTAGCCGTAACCGATCGCAATTAAAATATTTCCTTATATATACTACACTGTGTTACCAGACCGATCACTTGCCCTTCTTCCAGCTTGTGCGCAGGCAACCGTTTCAAATCTTGAAGGTAAGTTTATGCTGTCAGACTTTACAGTTGTATCAGTCCTTCTGCTGTTGGGGAATTTCAGGAACAGTTGTTGGCTTAAAGTTGCATATGCAAGCGGTCCGCGCGTTGATAGCCATACCAGTTGCAAGCATGGCGTATTCAGTGGCAGCTTTAACTGATTGCCCGCAAATACCCAATTTTTGGTAAAATTGGCTCATGCATCACTGCAGACATAAAGCGAAATGTACGTTATACGTTTAACTGTGTTTATCTATATAAATCGATTATTTGTAAAATGTTTTACAACTTTTGTGAATTTATTCAACGCGTTTTATAAATTATCGATTAACCAATGCAATAATGTGAATACGCGAATATATTCCTAACAACAATACACCCAAGGCATGTCCAACAAGCTGTAATATATTATGTTCACTAGAGTTTTGCTGTTCTTTTCTTATTTGAGAAAGGAGTACGCATATTAAATTTCATTTGTTTATATTCAACTCTGCTATTTCTCCAACCTTTCACAGGTATCAAATACTTCATCATTTTATGAAATTAGAGTGAACTAGACTGAATGAAATTAAAGGTTTCACGCATTAGTTTTCGCATCATACCTTTTCTCCCGTGTTTTGCTTGTCCTTCGGGTATGGACCATTGAACATGGTAAGTTTCTTGTTTGTCAAGTAGCTTGAATGTTACCACTTGCTTATGTCAACCTATGTTATTTGCGATCAGGCTACCTTTCTGAATACAGATACTTTTCTTCAAGATTAGCTGTTAGTCTGTGAACTTAATATTCCACTGTGGAAATAAAAATACGTGCTAAATATAGACAGAGTTCAACGGCATGCTCGTATTTTTAGTATTGAATCTCAACACTTGCTTATGTCAACCAAAGTTATTTGCGATCAGGCTGCCTTCTCGAATACAATTATGTTTATTACTACTGATTCCATCTGTAGCGAGCTTGAATCGAACATAACAATCCTCTCAGGGACACACCAGGGAGTTCTGCTTTGTATTCCTGATTTTCCTCAAAATTAGCTGTTAGTCTGTGAACTTAATATTCCACTGTGGAAATAAAAATACGTGCTAAATATAGACAGAGTCTCGTATTTTTGGTATTGAATCTTAACACTTCAAGGGTTTCGCTGAACCAACATTCAGCAACTGCGAACGAAAGCTAACGCATTTAATTTTCATAATTTATGTTTCATTTAAATACAAGCTAGAATTTAATTTGGAGACATCTGCAGCATATTAAATGTCCTGAGAAGACACCCACATGTATCTTTAAAAGGGGTTAGCAAGAGAGGCTTAATGCTTGCCATGGAAATTTATGGAAGTCATGGGCACAGGATCTACAAACACTGAGGCTGATAGATGCTTCAGGAGTCTCAACTTCAAAATGTGGAAGTACTACGTAATAGGCATGGGCACGGGTCCCAAAATTTGGACCCGGGTACCCGATACTACCCGAAGCCCTATGTCGGGTAATTGTGACACTACCCGGGTACCCGGGTACCCGAGCACTTTCGGGTACCCGAGCACTTTCGGGTACCCGTGAAATTTTTAACCCAATTTTGGGGGTGGGCATTTCAAACTTTAACTGTTATTAGAGGTCTCTACTCAAATTAAGCTTAGACTGAACAGATTGTCATTCCTGAGGTAGGTATTTAACAGTAGTTTTAAAGAATTAACAGGGATTAATAGTGACTTTCAAGTAATTATCAAGGTATCGGAAGCTGATGCAAATACAGACGACTTTGGCTTTGATTTTATAACCTCAATTTTCTGAGTTTGGTACCACCGTTCTACTACCGTTTGTCGGGTTCTACTAACCTGCAAATATCAACAAATTTTCAAAAGCTTTTGGACTATAAGAGCAAATCTTGTAATAAAGTTTGGCTAATTTCAACTGCTTATCTTTGGAAATTGGAACAGCACAAAAGGCAACAAATAAGCAACAGCTGCATTACAAGCTTTAATCTACTGTAAGCAGACTATAGTACTAAATACTTCAGTTCAACTGTAAGTTTTATATATGTTGTTCTGGAGCATAACTTTTGTGATCAGACACTGTAGTTTCCTCATAACAAATGTAAAATTTTAAACTCACTCAAGTGCCTGGCCTGGCAGAAAAATTTTTTTAATTTATGTATTATAAACATTCGTTGACTTCTGTGTTGAAATTAATTACATTTTCCATTTAGATTGATTTTACAATTTTAGTTTACCTGTAAACAATAACTCCTTTCCAATTTTATTTAGGGAAGTTTACTATACGTAAAACTGCTACAAGGAGCAAGTCCGTTCGAATTTTTAATAAATTTTTACTTGACATTTATTAAGTGTACGCATATTACGAACTTGAAATTATTTCATTAATGTTGTTACGATCAACAAGTCTCAGTAACGATCCCCCTCATTGCAACTTGGATAAATTACGCTTTAAATAATCAGATAAAATAGATAAATAAAATATATTAGAGAGATAAAATCTGTTTTGGTATGCGCAAAGTGGGTGCATACCAAGGAATCATTCAAAAGCGCATATGCCCGACAGTTGATTAACTGAATGTAGAACAGTCTGGGAGCTTTTCAGAGTTCAGAATTCACTTTAGAAACAGTTAAAACTCCAAAACTGAAACCTAATGATCGATGGGCATTAGTGAATGAAGTTATTTCTATGTTGGAGTTCACTGTGGCAGCAAATATATAAGAATCACTAAACTTTCAAGCCCACTTCAATCACAATTGACATCATGTAATGGTAATTGGTACTGCTGCTCACAGTTAAGTTTACA
Source organism: Trissonchulus latispiculum (assembly GCA_030248195.1). NCBI lineage: Eukaryota > Metazoa > Nematoda > Enoplea > Enoplida > Ironidae > Trissonchulus > Trissonchulus latispiculum. The sequence goes on from JASAND010016123.1 coordinate 75,806, forward strand.
CAACAACGCGTGTCACAAAGGTAACTGATTTTGTGCCAGTATTTTTCAACAGGAATTTGACGAAAAAAAATCGTTGGAGTAAAGGAAATTTAAAATTTTGAAAACAGAAAGTAGAAATGTCTGGAAAGAAAAGACTACTGCTTTTTGCACAACAATCTAAATAGTCGTCTACTTAGCTATTTCAATATTCAGCATGAAAGCAAAATGCAAAAGCGTTGTATATATGTAACCATATCTATGGTATTCATCATCTATTAATTGCCTTGGTCATCTGTAAATGTGCTATTTATGTTCTTTTTCCACAGCTTCCAATTATTTCTTCTAGGCAACCATAGGATTGAGAAAAACATACCTATCTTCGTCTCTTCGTTACCAATTAAATTGAAGCGCCTGAAGAACCAGGTAATCATCAAAAATATCAAATAAGTTCTTGTGGACTTATTTTTGGCAGGCAAAATTAATATTCACATTGCACATTTATTATTTTGTCGTATTAAAGCACATTTTTAGTGAACTACACCTCTGAGGGCTGAGGTAAATACGTTGGCATTCTTGCCAAACCTAGTTCTTACCGTTCACGTTTAAGGTTTTGAGCATGTCATTGCAGCTGGTTAAAGTTGTCATGTTCGAAAAGATTAAGAATTTTTCAAAAATCCAAATAGTCGTCACAGTTGACATTTTAACATTTAATGTACGTTTGATGGAAGTGTTCAGAAGTTATAGTCATGTGTACAATACAACAATATGTACGTACATCTGCCTATGTACAATTTTCTGACAATTTTATATTTCATGTATTTAGTTACAGTTTTCAAATACCTGCATAGCTTTGAAGAACACGCTGAAATTGTTTTCCCAGTACACTACGAAACTCATATATGCTGGAATTTGTTTCAAAATTTATATTTTTCTGATGAAAAGTTATAGGTTTTGAAATAGATTTTTTAAAGTTTTTAACTCTTAACTTTTAACTATTGTTCTCTTACATTTCTCACTCCAAACTCACCCCCCTTTTCTTGCCCTACAGCGCGGTTGGCCTCGTTTTTTTATATTATTAGTTTTTTCTACAAGCCAAGTTCCCCCTTTCCTTTTATCCTCCCCATCGCCTCTGTTTTGTCATGCCATATTCTGTACTTTTTCAAAATTTGAAATGCATTGACCTACTTTTGCGACCTTTTTGCGGTGTTGTGCCTTGTCATTTTTCATCCCTTTTATTTGCTATTTATCTCCTTTTCCATTGCAGTTGGTAGCCATTGTTTGTAATTTCTCCCCACAGTGGGAAAACCAGGTGGTTGTCTTGTAATTAGCCGTGCCATTGTACTTCTATAATTACAAATTTTCCAGATGTCTCTCGTTTGTTTTTATAACTTTTGACCTTTTCTAACAAGTTTGAGCTATTTGATAGCTAAGTAGAATCCAGTGAGTAGGCCGAATTATTTGATAACTGAGATTGTAATTTTGTGTTTCCTCAAATTTTTTAGACGTCCGTCGCCGTCCCCCTGAATTGGCAGTGATAGTGAAGTAGTGGCGAGACGTCAGTAGTTGTCGAGTCGGCTGGACTAAATATCTTCGTCAGTCGAGGCACGTTTCGTTACACCAGCGATTCTTTTTGGTTAATATATCAACCGACAAATTAAATTCTAACACTTGAATAATTATCAAATTTATCTGGTATGTAACCTACATTAATGAATAGCTTTATTGCGAATAAAAAGCTTTCTTTGCTAAAACAAGACCCAACACCCCTCAGTTCTTATGACTATGCTCCGAATAGTCTTTTTGAATACGGGTGTTGAAGCAACAGGCCTGTAAACTGTAAAGTTGAATGCGGTAATAATCTGTTATAGAGTGGATCCAAACCTAGTCGGCTACAGTTTAATTGATGGAAGTGACTTCAATCTTTCGAGGCTGCTGAATTAATTGTTTTATTTTAATTGTAATTAGTTTTATTTAAAATACAAATTGTTTAAGAATGTACAATAACTCTACTCTTTACTCCAAATCGGATGCTGTAAGCTTAACATTATTGTACAGTTTTTATGCGGCAGAGGGTGTAATCCAAACTGTTGGTAACCTGATTATTCTCACCGTTGTTTGGCGAAGCCCAGCACTACATCGAAAGGAGTACTGTTTGCCGGTTTCTTTGGCCATCGCTGATTTCTTAATGGGTTTGGGTCAGCTGTCTGCCGGGATCAAGCGCAATTACATCGTTTACACTGACCAGGCCGCTGACGTTGTCACAAAATGGCATTGCATTAAGGAAATCCACATTTTCTGTTTCGTTTTAGCTGGAATCGCAGTGCCTACTGCCCTCATAGCTATATCGCTTGATCGATTGTTGGCCTGTGCTAGCATTGTCGTGTATTCCAGGTTATCCTTAAGGACGATGTTATTTGTGGGCATGGTTCCGTTTGTTGTAGGAGGTGGTTTCACTTTGATAGTTTACCTAGATACATTCTACAAACCGAGAATTCTCGTCAGCCATAAGCTATGCGCTACAGACCATGCAATATCTGCATGGGCAAATCAAGTTTCGTGGACATACCAGTTTGTTGTAAGCTTCTGCAGTGTCATTATTTATGCAATTGCAATGGTTTGTTTGCATAAAGCAAATAAGTCATCCTTATCAGAGTTGATGTTAATCAGAAAACAAAGGCAGGCTAAAGTTACAAAAATGTTGGTTTTTGTAATTGTTTGTACATTTTTGTTTCAAACAATCCCACTGTCCTTATCATCGATAACTTCTGGGGCAGTGTCAAAGGAAGAGAGAACAATTTTAATACCTATAGTTTGGATATTGACTAATGCAAATTCCGCTAATAATATTTTTATTTACATCGCGAAGAACAAAGAATTTCGTGACACATTAAAAGGCTTGATAAAATTAAATTTTCGAAGGTAGCTGTAGCTGGACAAAATTCTTCCAGATAAGTTCAAGTTAAGTCTTGCGTGGATGGGTGGAACGTGGTTGTACTGGGAAGATGCAGTACTCTGTCTTATGGTGACGTTACCAATTATACAACATTATTGTAATTATTGTGTTATGGCTGTGCCGGATTAAACTGCACAGCAAATGCAAAAAGTTTCTGCAACGTTGGCATTTCTCTTAAAACATACCACCAGACATGCTGTCTCAACAAATTTTATTGTTCAGTGTTTGGTAAAATGATATGAGACAATTTCGTCTGAGTCTTTGAAAACATGTGACCGGGATTTTATCAAATATTTGGATACTTTTGGAAAACTTCAAAACCTTCCTAAGGAAAGGCAATAAAAGGCAAAGATTCCAGAAGGTTTGAAATGTTTCTGGAAAGAAAACTTCGACAATACTTTCGTCGTTTTTCAAACCAAAAGGCTTAAAAATTTTCACTGAGTGAAACTTCACAAAATGCACGCTGTTGTGTACAGACGTTGGCTTAGCAGCCAATTGCTATCGGAACTTCATGGGTAAATAACATTACATAGTAAATAATGTCTTGATTCTGTAACTGTTTTCTGGTACCTGATTCTCTTGTGAAATTGTTCAGTGCCAAACTCTGTATGTCTTAGCTTTGTTTCGTACTTTCATTTACAGTGAACTTGCTACTTAACTGCTGCCGCCCTTATTAGTTGGTTAGGGTAAGGACGAGAAGGTTAAACAAGCTCTAAAAATTGTTAATCTTCATTTGCTTGAAGTGATTTATTCCTGAGATCAACCATATCTACACCCATTAGGGTCGTCCGATTTATTCCACTCATTTCTCAGTTAAATGTCTCAGTTCAAAAGCTTATTTCTGATTTTATTAGTAATTTACACACATTTAACTACAAAAGATACAAAAATACACAAGTAGTATACGCCTATCTGTTCATAGTCGTATCTGATCCTCATAATAACCAAGCAGTATCAAAATACTGAATCCTGTTAGGACGCCCAAGCTCTCTAGAATGTATCGAACAATACCCTGCTCAACTTGCACGGTCTTAATTTCTTGAATCTAGAAAAAACGAAAAAATACAAATAATTATTGGAAAATCTTGTATTTCAAGCATTCGGGAATTCTTTATAACCATAAATAACAGCACAACTGTGTATACTAAATAATAGTTTCCAACGAAACATATACTTTTGCATACATTAATCTAAACATTAATATTAATATAAATATTGAAGTACACTTAAATAGTACAGATAAATATATTTACGGACATTTAGGTCCATCATAACTTAATCTTTCCGGTACCATTAAGACACGATTTTTACTAATTCCGGTATGCTCACAAACCGCCTGTGATAACATAGCATATTTGCAGCGTTAAAGCTGAGGAACGCGTTGTAAAAGATGACCTTAAGTCTCCCATCTTGAAAGACGACTGCAGCCCATCAAAAGAGAATCAGAAAACTGTCGAAACCAGTTTCAAAAGATTTCACCTATGCCGACTCAGGATAAAACACCCCTTATGTCAATTGAAATTTTTTTCTTTAAATTCAATTTTCGTAGCAACCACCCTAGAGCAAATTTAATGAGCAAATCCATAGCAAAGCGAACACGATTTTTGGACAGACAGATTCGAAAATAGGTGCATACTCTTGAATATGCTTTGACGTTAAGCCATATCCTCTCAAATCTGTTGCGCACTAAACAACAACCAGTTATATCGTGTCTTGTGCATGTGAGATTTCAGTATAATGGTGTACTCAAAATGTTTTGATAAACGCAATACAAGATGAACCCTACCATACAAACCAGCCCAATATACAGGAACATGCCCGCGGCAAAGGCATAGAACCAGGGCTGGGCGGAGCTGAACGCAGTTAGGGCACTGATCCCAATGTAAAGCCCCGCAAAGGCTGTTAGGGCAGATATCCCGTTTAGGATTAGGGCGCGCTTAACGGACAATCCAGAGTTGAGCAGCACAGCAAAATCGCCTGCAACAAATGGCAAATTCAAAATCAATTTACCGTTTATTCAAACTGTCGCTATGGCATATCTAATTTAATACAGTCATAATGTAAAGATCACCCAGCTACTGCTTTGTTAAATCATGTTTTTCAAAGTTCTAAGTTACGTATTGCCTACCGAATTAACAACACTCTGGCGACATTTCCTGAATATCAAAAATCCGAATTGCCTCATTAACTCATATTGTTAGTATTAATATCAAAAAATTCGAAAACGCCAGATTACCACGTTAACTCATTTTGTTACTACTATTTTGAGTACCTAGTTCATGTGGTAGTTCGTGACAGAAGATTGCTATACTGGTAGAGACGCCCAGAATTGTGCTGGCGTAGAAGGAAGCGGCAATCACAAGTCCGTCGACAAAATTGTGGACTGCATCTCCCAGCAGTATCATCCAAGCTATTGGCTTTAACCCTAAATGTGTTGGTAGAGTCGAGTAGAGTTAAAATTAAAATCAGCTGGTTGAATTGTAAATAATGTGGTGTACAAATTTGTACTCCGCCCTGCATTGAGAAGTTTCTTTAATGAGGCTGAATTTCAATTAGCAGGAGGAGTATGTTGTGAGCAACCCAGAAAGGTTGAAATCAATGTAATAATCTAGTCTTGCTGTCCTAGGATATGAATGGTTAGAGGTCTCAAACTGTAAATCCGCAACTCGGGGTACGTTCCCCGCCCTGGACACTTTTCTTCAATTTTTTCAATCCTAATTTCAACCTTTCATATCAGCTTGCCGGAACTGTGAAACTCTGAGCATATGGTTAGTTACTGCTTCAGTGCATTTAGGTACATTCATATAAATGAGAAAGAAGAAGAAAGTCATGTACCACTGCAAGGTCCGAAAAATTCGGACCTACAGTGGGACTTGAACCCACGACTTTTTGCACACTAGGCAAACGCTCTGTCGACTGAGCTACGGTGGCACAGTCTCATCAAGCTCTGGTGCAATTCGTGTACCAATGTACATGACTTTCACTACGTGAACCCACGTAAGTAAAACCGGTTAGTTTTCCAGTAGCCAACTATGATTACCTCAAAAAATTAGCAAACTTTTACCAAAAATTCTTTAACGTCACTAGGTCTAGCCACTGGTTTGGAATCATGGCACTTTTCTTCAATCGAGAAAGTCTTCATTTGTTTTATGCTATCATCCCGCGCAGGCAAACCTGATTCTGGAAAAACTAAGCTCTGAAATATTAGAAATAGAAAATAGTGCAAGTATTAAGCTTTGACCCATGAAAACTTTATTAAAAACATTAACACTTAAAAACTCGGAACTCTGGAAAAGTATATTACGATGAGTAGAATAATTGAACAAATACAGTCTCCAAGTTTGCCATTTGTCGAACTTGCTTGCTTGCGCAAGCACTGTCTACTGTAGTGATGCACTGTCAGGTTAAGAACATTCTTAATTTAGTTGAACTAACATTGCTGTACGTTTCAAAATTAAATCTGAAGAAATTTATGGCTACTAATTTCACCTTTTCAATTAAACACTAATTAATATTTGTAAATAAAAATTATATATCAACAAAATTATATTATATTACTATACTTATATATTATATTAATATTTCAGCATCCCCAAACCTGCGAATTCCTATTGGACATATAGCGAGAGACGCCCTCAAACAGAAACAGCCCATACAGGGCACTGAGGATAACCGTCATTTTCCACAGATTGGACTTGTCCTCTACATGCTGGTGTGCCTTCTCTGACTGCACATCATCATGTTGATGACTGTGCTCTTGTGTGTCTGTATTATTTGCTTGTTTAGATCACTCCTGACCGGATGTGTGACGTTTATCGTGATCGTGGGAATGATCGTATTCATGAGAATCGATTTTTGATCGATCGATCGAAGGAGTGCAATTGATTTCATATCCGTCGAGTTGTTGAAGGTACACGTTTCACGAAACAAACGTATCAACGGTATGTTTTGTTGGTTGACTAGTCATTAATAATGTCTTGTAACATATTTGTCTCCTATATTCGTTGTACCAAATTTTGAAAAGGTTAGTCAGACTGTAATTTAAAATGTTGTTGAAGGCGAAACAAAGGTTATTAGTCTGCATGCGATAAGAGAAAACTGAAACCTCAGTAATTTATCATTTACACTGAGAGAAAATCTGGGAATCTTAAAATTCAGGAAACTTATTTTCTGTACTTAGCAAAAGTTAAAAACTAGAAGCACAACTGCATCTAATATTGTAAACTATTATTACTAGTTCCGCAAATTGCATGGCTTTGAGATATTTGATTTTTGATCTATGTGTGTATGATACTAAAAAGTGAAAATATTACTGCAGTCGTGTCGAATGCACACGTTCAGTTTGCTTTTTCGAATGGCGTATGGCTTTTGTCCCAGACTAATGACCTAAATTACTCCTTCAGCGACATTTTAAACTGCATTCTGAACATCATTTTAAAAACTTGATACAGCGATTATAGCGGACAAACATGTGACGCGATATTAGATAACTCTGAGCAATCAACCAACAAATCATATATACCTTCGATACCTGAACGTTTACCTTCGACAAACGCTTCGCAACTTTCACAAACTTTTGTCAAGATGAGCAGAGTCACAATCTTGTCTGGGAAATTTTGTTGAGTTAGTCGCACTCTGCTATGAATAGTTCCGATTACCTATTATGGGCTCGGATATTTCAGGCGTGTCCATCCAAGGAAATGATGTTAACTTGGTTTAGATACTGCTATGCTATTGCTTTAGCCTAACTCAGCCCAGTTAGCCTTAGCCTAAATTAACTACCTATACCCGGGAAAAAAGCGTGCTAAGCCACATCACGAAATGGGGTGAAAAGTAAAAGTTTGACAACCAAATATTACTACAACTGACTGCTGTAATTTTGATAAACCTTTTGATATAACTGCGCTCCTAACGCAACGTACAATAACTCAATATGGCTGTTACCATTGATACACGTTGCTTTCAATGTTAAAGCAATTACTTTCTTAAAAACAGCTAAATAGTAAAATCATATTTACCATAATAACTCATAAAACAACTTTACTAATTTTTATCAAAATGTCTAATCAACGATGCAGTGAACGATCAACGATGAACTTATGATCTGAAAAGTCCTTCAAGCCTTCAGGATTTGAGCTCTTTTGACCCTTTGAACAAGATAAGTCATGTGAAGTGGATAACAATGGGAACCGGACCTTGGTGGTTCACGATGATGACGATATTGGTTCTACCAATGCAGGCAGACACTAATGCAAGACAGGACATTGCAGCTAAATAATTGTAAGAAATGTTTGGGAAGTGCATGCTACCAATAGAGAGCTCATGGTTTTCTAACCGGTTTAGAGAGATCAAAGATAGGAGTGAATCCACCTGTATGTCGTTATTGTCGCACCAAGTTCCAGGCGTTGTAGTTTATCATACGATTTTTTTATTCTGGAAGTATATTCAGTGGTAGTAAACTCACATTGGCAATTGTACAGAAGATTAAAACATATGAAGGAATTTTTTCCAATTAGAGTAAAGGTGATGTGAAGATTCTAGGACAAATTCCTTTTGTCTTTTGTCAGACAGCTCGGACTGTGCACGAATGAATCTACCTAGGGTGCCGATCCGAAAGAAAGCTCCATCAGCGTCAGGATCCATCGGAATCCCAAAAAGCCACAATGATGGACTAATGCTTATACTAATAGGAATTATTGGGAAGAATGGTGATTTCCATTGTCCAGGACGAAGAAGGTTACATAGCAATTATCATTTACTTTATTACACAGACATCAGCAGTTTTTCTAGCAGATATTATTACCTTTATTGCCTTGCCATGCTATTCACATAGCACGATTCACATTAACGGCCTCCCCCGTTTCTGCGCCCCAAGGCAAGTGAGGATATTCAGAAAGGTTGTCAGAAAAAGTCAGTCCAGACAGCTCGCACGATACACGGATGCATCTAGCTGGGGTGCCGACCGAAAGAAAGCTCTATCCAGTGGGATCCCAAAAAACCACAAGGAAACAACGTGGATGGTGGACAAATGCTTATACTAATAGGAATAATTGGGAAGAATGGTGATTTCCATTGTCCAGAACGAAGAATGTTGCATAGCAATTATCATTCACTTTATTATACAGACATCAGCAGTTCTTCAAGCAGACATTGTTTCACTTATTGCATTGGCCATACTAACTTTTTTGTTATCAAAGCAAAGCATAGAGATGTGCAAGCGACTTGATTTGTGTATACAGTATATCGAGGTCTGATTCTCATAATGAAACCTAAGTAAAACTATTGTCTAAAAGTTTTCCCTAATTTTGAATGTAACTAGAAAATAAAAAGGAAATACAATTTGTTCAGCTAGATAGCTGATGATCAAAGACTGCTATGCTAAGCACATTTAACAGGTTTAGGATTAACAGATCTTTGAGGTTTAGGGTATGCTGTGACTTAGGTTTATTTAGGTAACTGGAAGTCAAAATCTTCTTCTCTCCCGGGAGTGCTACTCGCAATGGCCCCACTATAATACTCCTTTTGTATCGAAAGTTATAACTGTGCCTTGAAATATTTCGAATCAAATCACCGACCTTCCGGAATACTTCTGCACTCACTGTGTAATTCAGCGTGACACCTAATAATACTAACAAAATAGATCTTTAGCCGTAACCGGTCGCAATTAAGTAAACATTAAATGTTTTTTGTGTACTACACTGTGTTACAAGACCGATGACTTGCCCTTATTCCAGCTTGTGCGAGAGGCAACCGTTTCAAGTCTTGAATGTAAGTTTATGCTGCCAGCTAAAAGCAACTTTACGGTTGCATCAGTCCTTCTGTTGCCGGGGAATTTTAGGAACAGTTGCTGGCTTAAAGTTGCACATGCAAGCGGTTCACGCGTTGATAGCCATACCCGCTGCAATCATGGCGTATTCAGTGGCAGTTTCAATTGAACTGATTTGGTAAAATTAGCTCATGAATCACTGCAGACATAAAAGCTAAATGTACGTTATACGTTTAACCGCGTTTATCCAAATAAATCGACTGTGAAAAGTTCTAGAACGTTTGTGAATTTAGTCAACGCGTTTGATCTATTATCACGTAACCCATACAATAATTTGAATACGCGAATATATTCCTAACAACACACCCAAGGCGTATCCAACAAGCGGTAATATTGTTCACTAAATTTTTGCTGTTCCTTTCTTATCACGTTCCAGACCGATCACTTGCCCTTCTTCCAGCTTGTGCGACAGGCAACTGTTTCAAGTCTGTTGAATGTAAATTTATGCTGTCAGTTAAAAGCAAACGGTTCCATCAGTCCAGCAGTTGCCGGGCAATTTCAGGAACAGTTGCTGGCTAAAGTTGCATATGCAAGGGTCCACGCATTGATAGCCATACCCGTTGCAAACATGGCGTATTCAGTGGCAGCTTTAGTTGAACTATTTGGCCGCAAATTCCCAATTTTTGATAAAATTGTCTCATAAAATATAAAATAATTTTTGATTAAGTTGGACACTGCAGACATAAAAGCGAAATGTACGTTATACGTTTAACTGTGTTTATCCATATAAATCGATTGTAAAACGTTTTACAACTTTTGTGAATTTATTCAACACGTTTTATCCATTAGCGATTAACGAATGCAATAATCTGAATACGCGAATATATTCCTAACAACAATACACCCAAGGCATGTCCAACAAGCGGTAATATATTATGTTCACTGGATGTTTGCTGTTCTATTCTTATTTGAGAAAGGAGTACGCATACCAAAATTAATTTGTTTATATCCAACTCTATTATTTCTCCAACCTTTCACAGATATCAAATACTTCATCATTTTATAAATTAGAGTGAATTAGACTGAATGAAATTAAAGGTTTCACGCATTAGTTTTCGCAGCATACTTTTTCTCCCGTGTTTTGCTTGTCCTTGGGGCATGGACCATTGGACATTGCCTGAATTACTTTTATGCAGATTAAATATTAAATCATCATTTTGAGGTATTAACATGGTTGGCTTTTTGCGTTTGCTTTTAGTAGAAATGTTTGAAAAGACAATCTAGAGCTTTTTCAAAACAACCTAAATAGTCGTCGGTTTTGCCATTTCAATATTCAGCATGAAATGAAAATGCAAAAACGTTTTATATATGTAACCATATCTATGGTATTCACCATCTATTAATTGTCGTGGTCTTCTTTCTATAAATGTGCTATTTAAGTTCTCTTCCCACAGCTTCCAATTATTTCTTCTATGCAATCATAGGATTCAGAAAAAACATACCTATCTTCGTCATTTTTTGCCAATTAAACTGAAGAGCCTGAAGAACCTGGTTATCATCACAAATATGAAATAAGTTCTTGTGGACTTATTGTTCACAGGGAAAATTAATATTCATATTGCTTATTTATGATTTTATCGTATTAAAACACTGTTTTTCATCCAACTATACCTTAGAGGGTTGAGGTAAATACATTGACCTTCTTGACAAACCTAATTCTTCTCGTTCCCGCTTAAGCTATTGAGCATTTTATTCCAACTGGTTAAAGTTGCCATGCTCCCAAAGATTAATAATTTTTTTAAAAAACCAAAAAATCGTCACAGTTGACACCTTAACACTTAATATATGTTAGATGGTAGTGTCTTTGGATTATAGCCATATTTGCCAATGTACTATTCCTACTATATGCTGAAATTTATTTCAAAATTTAGATGGTTCTGAAAGGTTATAGGTTTTAAAATAAACTTTCTAAATTTTTTAACTCTTAACTCTTAACTATTGTTCTCTTAGATTTCTCACTCCAAACTCACCCCCTTTCCTCCGCGACAGCGGGGTTGGCCCCTTTTTCCAATAATTTTCGTCTCTTCTACAAGCCAAGTTCCCCTTTCCTTTACTCCTCCCCCATCCTCTTTGTTTGTTATTCCCTGTTTCAGCTTATCCTGTATGCTGTATGTACCGGAGCCAGCCAGTTTCATTTTGCTGTGACTTAACTTTTTGTCGCCTAAGCATCGCTCATCTTTCAGTTATCCGTGTGAGTCATATCCGTCCTTTTTTAAATTTGAATTGCATTGACCCAGTTTTGAGCCATTTTACGGCGCTGTGCCTTGTTATTTTCATTCCCTTCTTATTTGCTATTTATCTCCTTTTCCTTTGCTGTTGGTAGCAATTGTTTGTAATTTGTCCCCACCGTGGGTAAACCAGGTGGTTGTCTTGTAAATATTAATTTGTTTTTTCATTGTACTTCAATAATTATTAATTTCCTAGCTGTCTCTCGTTGTTTTTATAATCTTTCGACCTTTTCTTAGTTTGATCTCTTTGGTAGCTAAGTAGAATCCAGTGAGTAGCCCGAATTTATTTTATTACTGAGCTTGTAATTTTGTGTGTTTCCCCAATTTTCTCAAGGCGCCCGTCGGCGTCCTCCTGAATTTACCCTATGGCGAGACGTCAGTGGTTGTCGAGCTGCCTAAATTTTTTCGCCAGTCGGGTTGCGTTTCGTTGCGCGAGTCCCAGTAGTGGCGTGAGCCCTGTGGTTAAACCCCCGACCCAACCCATTACAAGAAAGCAATACTTCAATGATAGTTCATGGGACCTGAACAAACTAGATCAGGCGTTAGCCTTCTTCGGGAGTGAACAGGGGTTTTGCACCTGGCAGTAGCTGAAAAAGCAGCATTTGTCCTCAGCAAGTGAAACATGACAATCACCACATTCAAAGTATTTAGAGTTCAAAATACCAGGCCGCAATCATGCTTTTTTGGTTTATATATCAACGGACCAAAGAAATTTTAACAGCTGAATAAATATTTTCAAATTTACCCGGTATCAGCCAACATTAATGGACAGCTTTATTGCAAATAATAAGCTTTAGAATTGCTTAGCAAAAACAAGATCAGTACTCCTCAGTTCTTATGAATATGCCCTTTTTGAGTATGAGCAGTCTTTTTGATTTAGGGTGTTGAAGCAGCAGGCCTGTAAAATGTAAAAGTTGAATGCAGTAATCTGTTATAGAGTGGATCCAACCCCAGCCGGCTGCAGTTTCATTGGTGGACTTGACTTCAAACTTTCGAGGCCGCTGAATTAAGGCTGTTTTATTTAATTGTAATTTGTCTTATTTTAATATTAATACAAATTGTTTAAGGATGTCCAATAACTCTAGTCTTTACTCCAAATCCGATGCTTTAAGCTTAAGATTATTGTACAGTTTTTATGCGGCAGAGGGTGTCATCCAAACTGTTGGTAACTTGATTATTCTCACTGTTGTTTGGCGAAGTCCAGCACTACATCGAAAGGAGTACTGTTTGCCAGTTACTTTGGCCATCGCTGATTTCTTAATGGGTTTGGGTCAACTGTCTGCCGGAATCAAGCGCAATTACATTATTTACACTGACCAGGCAGCTGACGTTGTCACAAAATGGTATTGCATTAAGGAAATTCACATTTTCTGTTTCGTTTTAGCTGGAATCGCAGTGCCTACTGCCCTCATAGCGATATCGTTTGATCGATTGTTGGCCTGTGCTAGCATTGTCGTGTATTCCAGGTTATCCTTAAAGACGATGTTATTTGTGGGTATGGTTCCGTTTGTTGTAGGAGGTGGTTTCACTTTGATAGTTTACCTAGACACATTCTACGAACCGAGAGTTCTCGTTAGCCATAAGCTATGCGCTACAGACCATGCAATATCTGCATGGGCAAATCAAGTTTCGTGGACTTACCAGTTTGTTGTAAGCTTCTGCAGTGTCATTATTTATGCAATTGCAATGGTTTGTTTGCATAAAGCAAACAAGGCATCTTTATCTGAGTTGATGTTAATCAGAAAACAAAGGCAGGCAAAAGTTACAAAAATGTTGGTTTTTGTAATTGTTTGTACATTTTTGTTTCAAACAATCCCACTTTCCTTATCATCGATAACTTCTGGGGCAGTGTCAAAGGAAGAGAGAACAATTTTAATACCCATAGTTTGGATATTGACTAATGCAAATTCCGCTAATAATATTTTTATTTACATCGCAAAGAACAAAGAGTTTCGTGACACTTTAAAAGACTTGATGAAAATTAAATTTTCAAAGGTAGCTGTAGCTGGACAAAATTCTTCCAGGTAAGTTCAAGTTAAATCTTGGGTAGATGGGATGAAGATGTTTGTACTGGGAAGATGCAGTACTCTGTCTAATGGTGATGTTGCTAATTATACAACTTTATTGTAATTATTGTGTTATGGCTGTGCCAGATTAAACTGCACAGCAAATGCAAAAGGTTTCTGTAAAGTTGGCATTTCTCTTGAAAGATAGCACCAGACATGCTGTCTCGACAAATTTCATTGTTCAGTGTTTCGTAAAATGATTTGAGACATTACAATTTCGTCTCAGTCTTTGAAAACATGTGGTCCGGGACTTTGTAAAATATTTAGAGACTTTTGGAAAAACTTCAAAACTTTCCAATGGTACGAAAGGCAATAAAACGCAAAGCTTCCAGAAAGTTTAAAATGTTTCTAGAAAAAAACTTCCACAATATTTTCGTCATTTTTCAAATCAGAAGGCTTGAAAATTTTCACTGAGTGAAACTTCACAAAATGCACACTGTTGTGTACAGACGCTGGCTTAGCTAGCCAATTGCTGTCGGAGCTTTGTGGGTAAATAGTATTACATAATAAATGATGTCTTGATTCTGTAACTGTTTCCTGGTGCCTGTCTCTTTTGTGAAATCCTGTATATCTTGGCTTTGTTTCGTACTTTCATTTAAAGTAAACTTGTGACATTTAAAACAGACTGCTTTAATGGTCAAGGTAAGGATTCGAGAAGGTCAAACATGCACTAGAAATTTTTAGTAGTCATATTCGTTTGAAATTCCTGAGATCAACCATATCTCTACACCCATTAGGATCGTCCGATTATTCCACACATTTCTCAGCCAAATGTCTCAGTTTAAAAACTTTTTATTCTAATTTTATTAGTAATTTACACGCAATTAACTACAAAACATACAAAAATACAAAAATAGTATACATCCTATTTGTTCATAGTCGTATTTGATCCTCATAGTAGCCAAGCAGTATCAAAATACTGAACCCAGTAAGGACTCCGAGACTTTCCAGAATGTATCGAACAATACCTTGCTCAACTTGCACAGTCTTAATTTCTTGAATCTAGAAAGAAAAAAATACAAATAATTATCTGAAAATTTTGTATTTTAAGCATTCGCGAATTCTTTGTAGCCGTTAATAACAGCGCAACTGTGTACACTCAATGACAGTTTCAACTAAACATATATACTTTTGCATATGTTAATCAAGCATTAATATTAATATAAATATACAGATTAATACATTGACGGATCCATCGTAATTTTAGATGATTTTGCCGGCACCATTAAGACTTGGGGTTTTAACAAATTCCGGTATGTTCAGAAACCGCTGTGATGACATAACATGTTTCCAGCATTAAGCTGAGGGCCGCGTTGTAAAAAAATTCTGCTATCAAGCATACCTAGAGTTGTGCCCGAGCCTTGAATCGGGCCTCGAGCTCCGGGCCGGGCCGGGCCTGCACCGGGCCCGGTTGTTGGATCGGCAGGCCCGGCCCGGGCCCGGGCCCGGTCAGACGCGGAGGCCCGGCCCGAGCCGGGCCTACCGGGCCTGCCGGGCCTTGGAGGCCCGGCCAGGCGCGGTCGGGCCCGATGAGGCCCGGTCAAACTTTTGTTTTGCAAATTTCATAATTTTTTCAAATTCTCTGCATTAGTAATTCAAATTTAAGCTTCCAGGAATTGTTTAAGTTGTAATAAATGGCACCAACTATTGTTTGCCATTGTTTTTTGTATGCCGGGCCTTCACCGGGCCGACCGGGCCTACACCGGGCCGCCGGGCCGACCGGGCCTACCGGGCCTTGAATCGGGCCTCCGGGTCCGGGCAGGGCCCGGGCCGGGCTCGGCCCGGCCCGAGGCCCGGCCCGGTTGGTTCAGCAGGCCCGGGCCCGGGCCCGGCCCGGAAAATTTCTTAACGGCACAACTCTAAGCATACCCATCTTGAAAGACGACTAGAGCTCGTCAAAAAGAGAATCAGAAAACCGTCAAAACCAGTTTCAAAAGATTCAGGATAAAAACACCCCTTAGATCAGGAGAAATTCTTTCTTTGAATTCAAGTCTCGTAGCAACCACCGAGAAGCCAATTTAATGAGCATTCCTGATGGCCTATCGCAAAGAGAACACGATTTCTGGAAAGACAGATTCAAAATCTTGCTTATAGCTTTACATTATTCAAATCTGCTATGTTTAGTGATTATCCAGTTTTTTGTGTCTTGTGCATCTGAGATTTCGCCAGAATTGTGTACTCAAAATGTTTTGATAGACGCATTATTGGCGGTCCCCTACCATACAAACCAGCCCAATATACAGGAACATGCCCGCGGCAAAGGCATAGAACCAAGGCTGGGCTGAGCTGAACGCTGTTAGGGCACTAATCCCGATGTAAAGACCGGCAAATGCGGTCAGGGCAGATATCCCGTTTAGGATTAGGGCACGCTTAACAGACAATCCAGAGTTCAGCAGCACAGCAAAATCGCCTGCAAAAAAATGGCAAATCCAAAATCAATTTACAGTTAATATTCAGACTGTCGCTATGACATATCTAATTAAAAACCGTATTATAAAAATGAAGAGATAGCTACTGCTTTGTTAAATCATGTTTTCCAAATCCCTAATTTACCAACTACCTACTGATAATTAACAACATTCTGGCGACATTTCCTTAATATCAAAAATCCAAATTGCCTCATTAACTCATATTGTTAGTATTAATATCCTTAATATCAGAAAATTAGAACACGCCAGATTACGCACCTTAGCTCATTTTGTTATTCTAAGTACCTAGTTCATGTGGTAGTTCGTGACAGAAGATTGCTATGCTGGTAGAGACGCCCAGTATAGTGCTGGCGTAGAAGGAAGCGGCAATCACAAGTCCGTCGACAAAATTGTGGACCGCATCTCCCAACAGAATCATCCAAGCTATCGGTTTTAACCCTAAATATGCTGGCAGAGTAGAGTAGAGTAGAGTTAAAATTAACCTGGTTAAATTGCTATTCATGTGGTGTACAGATTTGTGTGGCATATCTGTTTTGAGAAGTAGTTTCCTTAATGAGGCCGAATTTCAACTAGCAGGGGGAGTATGTTAAAGGTCAGCAACCCAGAAAAGTTGATATCACTGTAATAATCTAGTCTTGCTGCCCGGGCATATAGCTGGGTGGTTGGAAGTCTCAGACTGTAAATCTGCCAACTCGGGGTCCGGTCCCCGCCCTGGACACTTTTCTTCAATTTTTTCAATCTTAATGTCAACCTTTCATATCTGCCTGCCTGAACTGTAAAGCTGGGAGCATATGGTTAATTGCTGCTTCACTACATTTAAGTACATTCAAATAAAACCCGCTTTAATATTCCAAAGCCAAGTATGATTACTTCTAAAACCTGTCGCTTATTTACCAAAAAATTCTTTAACGTCACTAGGTCTAGCCACCGGTTTGGGATCATGGCTCTTTTCTTCAATTGAGAAAGTCTTCATTTGTTTTATGCTATCATCCCGGGCAGGCAAACCTGATTCTGGAAACACTAAACTCTGAAATATTAGAAAATATTGCAAGCATTACATAAAGACCCCATGAAAAGTTTATTAAAAAACATTAAAACTTAAAAACTCGGGCCTCTGAAACAAAGGTTATGAAGAGTGGAATAATTGACCAAATACAGTACGGCTCAGCAGTTTCGTCACATTTCCCTGCGAAGAATGCGTACCGTAGTGCTGTACTCATAAGTTGAACTTTGCTGTACGCGCCTTTTTTCCAGGGTTTTAACGTTGAAAAAATCAAGATAGCTAGAGCTACTAATTTCACCTATTCAATTAAACACTAATTAATATTTGTAAATAAAAATTATATATCAACAAAATTATATTATATTACTATACTTATATATTATATTAATATTTCAGCATTCCCAACCTGTGAATTCCTATTGGACATATAGCGAGAGACGCCCTCAAACAGAAACAGCCCATAGAGGGCACTGAGAACAACCGTCATTTTCCACAGATATGACTTGTCCTCTTCATGCTGATGTGCCTTCTCTGACTGCACATCATCATGTTGATGACTGTGCTCTTGTGTGTCTGTATTTTCTTGTTTAGATCCCTCCTGACCGGATGTGTGACGTTTACCGTGATTGTGGGAATGATCGTGTTCATGAGAATCGACCACTGATTGATCGATCGATGGAGTGCAATTGATCCCCTTTGCGTCGAGTGCCAAATCGTGATGGTGGAGATGCAGTGCCTGATATAAGAAGAAAGGGCTATTAATTGAAATGACCACAGGTAAGTACATAGTTAATTTATAAAACAAATTTGTAATTATTTTTTAATTAAAATTAGTAATTTAATAATGATTGATATCATAAACTGTTGCCTTCTCTCGACTGACTTGTGCTGTGGAACAGCAAGGATTTCCGTTTTAAAATTTTATTTTTAATTTTAAATTGAAGTTTCAGAAGAATCGTAGAAAATCGATGATTTCTGACCTAAACTTTGCCAAAAACGGTTTTGTGAGACGACCACTCTTTCAAGGGCTTCTCCAAGTCTAGAAGTACCTCCGAAAACTCAACGTGCACACGTGAGGAATTCACCACTTTTCTGCGTACAATAGCTATCTTTAGTAGCTTTTGGTAGTTGTTTTCGCAATGAAGTAAATTTCACGTATTTGCACTATTCCATTGGGTGATTCTAATTTCAGTGCTACTCCTTTAAATGCTTAATTGTTGTATTTTCCCTACGATAGTTCCCCTTCCTAAATGTCCCTGTGACTTTGCTTAAAACTTTGCTCAACTAATAGTGTTACAATGTCTCAAATAAACAGTGACAAACATATGAATGACAACTAATCAAACAACAAGAACTTGTAACAAATTGATGCTTCCAGGAATCGAACCACAGACCTGCCGACGTGCAGACGGGAATGCTAACACCACAGACCAGTGAGTGCAAAAAGCATCGTTTATATTATTGCTACTGAAACTTTGATAATTGGAAGTTATTCCTTTTGGAGGCATCAACTTTGACTAGTTACATATTATCAAGAGCACATAATACATAAAAGAATGACAAGCGTCATGTTCTATGTATTATCAGCTCGCTACATCCGATGCGCGCTATCGGCTGACCCCCCCCCTCATAAATTGTCTAAGAAATTCGCCCGCTATGCTTGCACACAACAGACGCACTTTGAACCAACTGACTAGTTGTGTTTACGAGCATTCTCGTGCAAGTGTAGCGTTCGAATTTGCTTTGATAGGGGGGGGGGGTTCTGATTTATATGGGGGGTCAGAAATAGCGCGCATCGGATGTAGCGAGCTGATAATACGTAGAACATGACGCTTGTCATACTCTTATGGTGATTTCATAGTCCCAGTCGCCTCTAGACGCGCGTAGACGCACGTCGACGTGCGTAGACGCGCGTCGAAGCGTGTCAACGCGCTACACAGCCATGTTACATTTGGAGGCGTCGACGCGCGTAGACGCGTGTCGACGCCTCCAAACGTGACATCACGTTCTGGTGCCATGCTGGCACTGGAAGCGTCGACGCGCGTAGACGGGCGTCGACGCGCGTCAACGCGCCCATTTGTAGCATGCCAGTTTGCGCGCATCGACGCAAGTCGACGCGCGTTGATGCGCGCAAAATGATATTGACGTTTGTAGACGCGCGTAGACGCGCGTCGACGCGCGTACACCAGCGTTCGCGACTATGAAGGCACCTTTAAGGTGCATTCATAGTCGCGAACGCAGAGAGACGTGCGTCGATGCCTCAGATTGTAACATGCCGTTTTAACCGTTTAAAAATAATTGTAGCGTATTCATGCTCACGAACGCATGCAGACGCTTAGTCGATGCGCGTCTACGCGCGTCGGCTTGCGTCTGGAACTATGAATGCACCTTTATGTATTATGTACTCTTGATTCTCGTCTTAACGAAATGAAGTCAGCTGGCAGACCTCAGGAATCAGATGTAGAATCGCATCCCCGGAAAGAGTGCCGACTGCCAGAGCCATGAAAAATATCATCAGTAGGTCATAGCCTTTCTTGTTCATACAGGGCATGAAGGCAGCGCCACAGAATGCCGTCACACTCACAATAAATACGGCAATGGAGCCATAGATGTAGACTGAAATAAATTAATTTAATTTAAATTAATTTAGTTATATTTAATTAATGGAAATGTACGCGGAAACGTGGTTTGTAGCACATAATTTAGAAACGCAGCAATGGAGCCATAAATGAAGACTAAAATTAATTAATGTATTAATTAATTGATTGATGAAATACAATAAACTTGATTTACAGCTTAAGTTTAAGACAATTTCACAGTTTCGACAGTTCAAACAAATTTATGTCGAAAGATTTTAATTTTCGTAGCTATTTCATGGCAATCCATAACTATTTTTCAAGTTGCATGTAAACGCTACTTTTCGAATAACTCTTAACGTGAAAAAATTCCGCTAAACCGTTCGGACAAAATTGCACACCAGATTTGTACACATGGTTTCACCTAACTTCCAAGACACTATTTAAGCATAAAGAAATAATGAAAAACGCCTGCCTGCAGTCACTAAGACAAAAGCCTTAGTCCGAACAGGAGAGGCCAATGGGCTAGGCCAAGACACTCTTTAAAGCTGACCTGACACATACCTAAGTACAAGGCCGGACCTTCGCTTTCGCACTCCATCGTCTGCGGAACCTAACAATAATGAAAATATCAAGATAATTAAATAATTCAAAATTTTTCAGTCTCAGTCCCAAAAATTCACACTGCAAACAAATCTTTAAGCCTTAATCATCTGAATCTATGGCCAGGTCACTTGACGCAGAAATTTAAAGGTTCACTACTTAATACAACTGATCAAAACGTTTACACATCACTCGGACACCCGGCGGGACTCGAATCCACGGTCTCCTGCTTAACGCGCAGACGCTCTAACCAACTGTGCCACAGCTGCTTCAGTGGAATGAGCTGAGCTCAATGCACAAGTGCCATACATACTCGAGATACTGGTTCGAAGGTTCGAAGTTTACAAGTTTTTTCTTATTTTTTATCAATGTTGTTACTTTGGACAGGATTTATTCCTGCGGTGGGAAGGTAACAGGCGTCTGTGTTCTGTTTTAATGCCAGCTGAGGGGCTGCCCCCCCTATCCACAAATGTAGTCAACATTTGAGTTGTCACTCTTGGCGTCGGGCTGAAAATCCGTAGATAAGCACCGGCCTCCTATAACCTTCTGTAGGTTGGAGTTTACTCCGAGGGTCTCTTTACCTCTTTTATCAAAATATGTTTGGTGTGATTGTACCTGAATGGGAAACCTTGTAAGGCTACCTCAACCAGAAGCTTGGAAGCATTTGCAGGTTATAAGTTGACTTTCTAGTTAGTCCTAACATTTTTCTAGGTCAGAGCAACTTCAGAAACCTTATTCGATTTTCAAAAAACCGACCAGTTGGTACTGTCTGAACACTTAAACTGACAAACCTTTAGTTCACAATCAGCACATGGAAAACTCTGAATTCAACCCAATTCGAAAATTGAACTTAATTTCCGGAAAAAAGACTAACTGTGAACAAACAGCCTGGAATTGCAAAAGGTGACACATATTTTTTCGCAATTCTATTTTCATTTCTACACCTAAACTAACAAACCCTTCATCACTGTTTGTCTAATATGGAATTTTAAAATTGTGGAAAAAGGGTGATTTTAAGGCTGGTTTTGCCTCGTCAGTTGAGTTGAAATGTTCTCAAACTCATGTGTTTCTGCAGAACAAAGACTTTTTGTAGTCGCAAAGCAGTATAATAAACATTTTCCAATTGCTGTTAACCCTTCACATAAGGCTGATGACTAAACCCGCTGCGTTGAAGCTGATATTTATGAGTAGGAATGT
Organism: Trissonchulus latispiculum; assembly: GCA_030248195.1. Taxonomy (NCBI): domain Eukaryota; kingdom Metazoa; phylum Nematoda; class Enoplea; order Enoplida; family Ironidae; genus Trissonchulus; species Trissonchulus latispiculum. The sequence continues at coordinate 97,666 of JASAND010016123.1, forward strand.
GGTTTTGAGGTTTCAGTTCTGCCCCACCCTAGACTAGGTGCTCAGCGGCCTAAACGGATGAATTACATCTTCTAAATAGATTTTATTGGGTTTTGTTGGGGCAAAACGCTTAGAAAAAACCCGTAGTTCACATAGGCCGTTGTCTTTGGCAGATGGATTCGACTGCTCCTCAAAACCACCAGAATTATGTTTTTCTGGTCCCCTCAATCGGTAGAGCGTTGGTCTAGTCAGCCAAATCCTTCTTTCTATCATTCTGTACATCCTGCCACATCTGCCCCAATTAAGCTTAATCACCCGGTCAAGTCAACAACATGTAATTTAAGGTGTTTTCCACCTCCGAATGTAGCATGCAGTTTTAGCAGTCTACAATACATTGCAGCTAATTCATGCTCACGAATGCATGCATAGGCACAAGGGTCTGCTATGAAAGCAACATTAGAGCCAGATTTAACAGCATTCGCGCCAAGAAAGCTACTATTGTCCCAGATGGTTTTGCTGAAATTTACAGAAACTTATAGGAGGGAACTTTTTACAAATAAAAGGAAAATTGTTGCAGTCAGACGGTTTGTGCATCACGGCCATTATCCCAGAATTAACCAAAACAAATTCATTGTATTCAAACGACCACTGTGAAAACGGGTGTTTGTTGAAATCTGGGATCAGATTTTATTAAATAGCTTTAGCTTTCGTGTTGCTTTACACTGTTTGCTGAATCGCTGGCAAAACTCACGAGAAACCGCGGAAACTGCAATCAAGCAAATCAATAAAATCAAATCAAATCTTAAATACAGTCGAAAAACTTAAATAAATTAAGTAAAACTTAAATCTAAAATCTTCTATTTGCATTCTTGGACTATTTCAATTGCATGGAGAATCATGGCAAGTCTAGAGCCGAAGCAATAACTCTGGCATTCAATTTCAAATCGCCCCCTAAGCATTCTACCGAGACTATCAAAGGGTGGCCGCCTGTCTGGTGGAGCTACCACAGCTCTTCCATTCCTGTGGACGTAATGGACCTTCTGATAGCCTTGTAGAACTCCTGGCGTAACAGTTCTTACAATAATTTAGTTTCACTATTTATTAAGCATTAGCTTGGGCGTGCTTAGTTGGCACTACTGGGGTGAGGTGGCTGTAAAACAGTTGTTTAACTCCACTCTTGGTTAAATTTTTTCTTTAAACTGTTGCAGCAAAAAGATTAAATTTAAGGCTTGTTCTTCTTTAGACAGAAACATGAAACAACAACAAAAATAAAACATTAAATGCTGGATTTGGTTAACTGTTCCTGTATTTCATCCAGAACTTCAAAGAGAGCCAAAGTGTCCGCCAGCGTATGTTCTGGGCATTCCGTGTTACCTAAAAAATTAATAATCACCAATTGGAAAAAGCACGACTCAAGTATTAGTATTGCTACTAATTAATAAATTCTAATTTGATTTAATTTAATTGATCAATTTTAACTACAAAGTATTAGTATTAGATTAAACGGACTTCTTCTATCTCGAAAATCTAACGATGCCCCGAAACTTAAGACAGAAAGAAAAAAGTTTCACACCACCAAAATCCAGATTTTCAGGCTTTTTTCGATATATTTGAAATTTCAATCATGATTCACCAAATTCTCAAACCGAAGGTATCGATATGTACCATTTAGGATAGAGTCTCTGACAGCATCAGCCTCATACTGCATTCCTTGGTAGTTGAAGTGGATTCCTTCCACCACGCTTGGCGGCAGGGGATATTCTTTGCGCTGACCAGCGGTATCGATTAGTTCGATTGGGCACCACACATATCGGGGGATCTGGAACAGAAAATCGATTAATCAATCAGTCATTCAATCAATTAATCAATCAATCAATTAATTGGGAGGATTGGCAGCTCCATTCAAGAAAATCTAATTAATTCGATTTCCACAAACATTCGGTTGAAAATTGGTTGCTTTCTATAAGCATGTTTTAAATGGTAAACCAGTTTTCATGGGAAGGCATGTGTAGGATGAATTCAAACTTGGTGAGTTCAGATTTGCCTTGTCTTGTGGGTACAGAAAACGTACAATTTCTTTCGTATAATTGTGTATAATAACTCTCTTTTGAAATGCCTTAAAATTCGCTAAATTATCATTTTCCTACAGGCAAAGCTGAAGCTGAAAGCTGAAAAAACTGAAGAAACCATTGTTAATCATTGATAAATCATCGTTAAATTTAATTAATTAACTAATTAATGAATTACTCATTAATCATCGTTAAATCACCATCATTAGCTAATAATTAACAAATAATTCAGTCCACTTTTTACCCTGAGACAGCCTTTTGTTCCCACAATTACGGCATCGCTTTCAATATGAGCCAGCGAGGTCCACAAAATGCTGGCCGCTTTACCCTCACCGTACTCCAGATAAGCGAGACCAGAAATGTCTGCACCTGAAACTAGATTTGCAATAGGATTGCAGGACAATCAATGAACTAAATGAGAAAGAAGAAGAAAGTCAGGTACCACCGAAGGTCCGAAAAATTCGGACCTCCGGTGGGTCTCGAACCCACAACTTTTTGCGCACTAGGCAAACGCTCTGCCGACTGAACTACGGAGGCACAGTCTCATCAAGCTTTGTCGGAATTCGTGTACCAATGTACATGACTTTCACTAAGTGAACCCACGTAAAGTAGAAACAAAGTGGAGGAAGAGCAAGCTCAAGGGCCGCCGCACTTGTTCTTGCTTGTTAAGCCGTTCTACATAACAGATAAATTGCAATGCTCAAAACCTTAAATCATAATTATTATACCTCATTTTGTCATGAAATAAATTAAATTGCAAGTTAGTCTTAAGTTACAAAAGTACTATGGATTTTCACACTATTCTAATCTTTGATAAACTCACACCATGTAGAATATTTTGGAAGACATTTTTCCCGACCGTTTGCTCAAATTTAGGGCAGGAAACTGAAACACTTGGAACCTCCGGAATAAAAGAGGAAACGAGCTCGTTTTCTGAAATTGCAAAACCGCAAACCCCCCACCAAATCTTACCATCACTGTTAAGATCTGCTTTAGCGATGATTTTGGTTGGATTTCTACCAAAGACAAAGTTGGTCAAAGCTGGCAGGTAGTAGCCAATTGAAATGAACGTTCCACCAGCGAGATTTCTGTCCAGAGCAGTCGGTGACTAAAATTTAAAATCAAAATTTTTTCCTACTAAATTTTAATTTTTTAATATTAGTAAGCAAGATTCAGGGAAATTCGCACTGTACCGATATATTTAGGCATACAAATCTAAAATTAACGTTAGCGAAATAATATGATAAGATAATATTGCAAGCAAATAATCGTTGATTGAAATTAGTTAAGTAATACTTAGCCATTAAATCTAAATTAGTTAATTCTATAATTTAAACAAATTCTTGACTCCTACCAAAGTGCCAAATCCAAACTTAGCAGTCACAAAGCCAACGTCACCAATATCATTAGCATCAAGTCTCCGTTTTATTTCTTTGTAGACTGGGAAAAATCTGGTCCAATATGCCTGAAACAATAAAACAAAAATAAATAAAAAATTCCAATTAAGAAAATGAATAAAATAAACTTAATTAACTAAACAATTTCTGATAACTATTTTCGAAATAGCTATGAACAAGGTGCTCTTTCACTACAACATTTACCTCCATTAGAAATCTATTACACTCTTTGGCTGTTTGGATCATCTGGAGAACTTCGGCCCGATTTGCGCCCAGCGGTTTTTCACAGAGCACATGCTTTCCCGCCTTCAAGGCTTCAATGACTGTAGAGCAGTGAGCTGATATTACCAGCCCGATGTAGACAACTTCTAGAACAGCAATACCTATTTTCTATTCTGTAATAACCGTAAATGCAGAGTATGCAACTAGATGGCTTCTTTTCATGGCATTGCGTAACGGTTATCCGACAGCAGTAGTAGCCCCGTTTGGGGGGGGGGGTCGACAAAAACACCGCCTCTTTTTTTCATTATTTGTTGAACGTTAGTTTTCGAGTCCTTTTGCAATTCGGTGGTCAGATTTGGTCCACAATTCATGGGAAGTGGCCACACTCTCCTCTCAAGATTTTCATTTCTCCGGTGTGTCTGGAGCTTGTAGTCCCGCCGTTGTTATTAACTACTACTAAATAGTAGTATATATTTATTATAATTATAATTATTATTTCATTGTCTTAACTACTGCTAAATATTATTATTATTATTGTTATTATTGTTATTATTATTATTATTATTATTATTATTATTGTTATTACTATTATTATTATATCAGAAAAATAAATATCATACCGACTTCAGAGTCAGCAAACATTTCCGCATAGGAACCATAACTTTTTGCGATTTGATGTTCTTCGCCAAACTTTCTGGCGCTATCCTTCGATCGCGCGGCATTAGCCACTATCTGAAAGCAATAGGTCAAATCCTTGTCTGTAAAGCTTAACTTTAGTCTAAATTCAGGCTTTTGTAGATTGTGTCTCGATGGCTGAATCGGTAGAACGTCGGCGTGCCAAACGAAAGCTCATGGGATCGATTCCTAGCTAAGATCAGAAATTTTTGAAAAACGATTTACTCTTTTTGCTGGTCTATGTTTGAACAATTGTCTTGCATACATGGGATCTTGTTTGTAACAATGAAAGAACGAACGAAACTAAGATGTGTCACTACAGCAGCTCCGACCCGAAAAATGCGGGCCTGAGGTGGGAATCGAACCCACAGACACAGCTTCTGGCGAAGTCAGCATTTGCAGTAGTTTGTTTTCATCATTAAGTCAGATATGTAACTGAAACAACCTCAGACCGCAAATTATATAGTGTGACTTAATTACACAATTGAGTAACCTAATTAACAAGATTAATAGCTATACCTCTTGAGTGCCAGGCAAGCTTCGCAGAGCAATGGCAAAATCTTTGCAGATTTTTCCAGAACCTACAATCCCCCATTTCAGCTTTCGATCGTGGCTAGCCATCACTTTGCAGCAAAGAAAATTTAAGGCAAACTGTGAATAATGTTGGTTAATTGGTTAATGTATTAATTCTAACCTAAGCACAAATAGGAAGAAAATGCAAAATTGATATTGTCAAATAATAAACTCGATGTAATCAGTGTTTGCTCTGCTTGTTATCATAAAGGCACGGTTCCGTCTATGCAAAAACCCTCAGAAAGAGCTGTAATGGGTGGAAAAAACTTCGCTCAAAATGTTAACATTAACATTTAGGGGAAAGCTAGGAAAAATAGGGAGCAAAGCGTCGTAGGAGAAATTTACAATCCTAGCTAATCTTACTGAATATCGGCTTTACCAACCCTTTTGACCATCCCAATACCGTTGTTACCATTCGGAACTTGAGAGTTTTGTAGGTCCCACTCAAGCCCCGCCAGGGCCTGAACGTGCAGGGGAGTTTGCTCAACCACCCCGAACAGTTCATCGCTTTTTTGGGCTAAGAAGCTATCTGACGGTTACAAAACACTACGAATCTGACCTACTAATTTTATCTAGAAAAGCTAGCTCGCCCAAAAAAGGGTATGTAGACTGTTCCGCGATTTTTCCCAAAATTGCCCCCCCCCGCTTTTAAGCAAATTCTGGTGATTGTTTAACAAATCTTCTAGAAATCCCTAAAAACTGTTTTAAATCACTGATTTTGTCATAAAAACTGTACAAGCTCGCAATTTTGGCAAATTTGGAACAGGTCTCTTAAAATTTTGGAACTTTTTAGAGATGGAATTTTAGTCGAAGTCGTGTTAGACCCAAAATTGGTCCCCGGGTTAACCTATGGATACAGTACTAAAGATATGATACTTAGTGAAAAAACTCCTAAAGTAATCAATAATAGATAATGGAACTGGTGAGAAAAAAACGTCTCAATAAAATGTGCAGTGTGCATACAGTTCCTGATTGTAGATTTCGTAGAACCCAAATGACATTAATGTACATAAGCAAATTGTTTATAAGCGAAAGCACTGAAATAATCGGAATGCGAACTTTCATTGCTAAAGTCGTACTACCCGTATTTCCAGCCATATTTATCAGCGTTGATAACAACTGATAGGATGGCCTAAAATAACTTGTTTTAACAGAAACCTGTTTGTTGTTTTGAACACTTCGCGAAAGAATTTATACACGGATAAAATTACACAAGTTTCCCCATAAAAAGGGAATAATTCTACTGTCCCAACAAGTCTCCTCCTAAAAGGAGCAATATCTCGCCGTTAGGTCAAGGTTCGGGTACACAAATATTGGTCAATTTCAGAAAACTGAGTTAAAGTATTGCGCGGTTTGAAAGTGAACGTTCAATTGTTGAAACCCCCACTGTTTGCTTCTTCGCTGCTGAAGAAATAGGAAACTTTTCTCGTCAACCGGGTTCGAGGTTTTTTTCTGAAGCAGGAGTCAAACCCTAAGCGGGATCCTTGAGATTTCGGCCTTCATGTGTCCAACGTAAGAAGAGTCGAGCACCCAAATCTTACTGGTACGTCAAACATTAACACGGAGTCACTTTGCAGATTCTGTGGAAAAATAAGGGATTTAAACATGTTTAGCGGTTTCTAAGAAATGTATGAAAAAAATCTGTAAAATTGGCAAAAACGTGATATTTTGGTAAAAATCGCGGATTGGTCTATTTTTGGTCTTGGGGGTTCTGCAACCCCCACATCCTTCCTTGTAACATGGCTCAGTGTAATCGAACCATGCTACAACCGCCTGCGTACAATTGAATTGCACGCTACACCGTGCAGTACAATTGTACTGCACGGTGTAGCGTGCAGTACAATAGTACTGCACGGTAAGCCTTCGCTGCTCTCCTGTCAGAGTAGGCTGCTGACAGCCAGCAGAGCTGACTGCAATGGTAAAGAATTTCTCCCCCTTACATACTTTCTGCCGAAAGAAATATGCAAATTAGGTTGAATAGTATATAAGCGACTGAATTTTGAAGCCAAATGTCAGTCTTTAAAGACGTGACATATTAGAAGACTAAATGTCTTGTATTTTTTGAGCCATATTACAAGCCATTTGTAGCACTGCCAGAAGTGCTCTCAGAGATTTGTATGCACACTAGCAGGCGAAGCCCTCGTGAAGGGCACTCGTGCGCTATATATTATTCGCAAACACCGACAATACTCGTCTGCCAACTATCTGATCTTTGAACATTGTTTTATGTTTTTCAAAAACGGCTGAATGGTCGGGAACCACTCCAATTATTTGAAGCTGAGCCTTGTAACCAATGTCTGATGTATGAGTTATGACTTGTTGTTGTTGTTTAAGGTTAGCTTGCTATGATTGTGCTAACTCGCCACTACGGCAGTTTTTCGGTTCCGTTAGATGGCAATTCTTCAATTAGTGTTAATTAAAGTTGGGTTCTTTCAAAAAGATTAGATTCCTATTAGTGCGTAAACAGTCATCATTGCACATAATTTCACAAGTGCCCTATTGCAACTTTTTATCTACACAACGAGAGCCTAAGAATGATACACGTATTCCGCGATTTCCGTTACTTTCCATTTTGACCCTTTGCAGCATCACCGTGTCAGGTGCAATGTGTTTCTGCTCTTCTTAGTCTTACCCAACCAAAATCTGATTACTGAATACTGGAAAAGTAAAGCTCAACTTATTGGCAAAACGCAATACGCTGACAAAATCTTAGGCTTAGGTTAGTCGTTGGGCGTTTGACTTTTGACAGTTTGACGCGCGTCGACGCGCGTACAGAACAGGAAGGCTCCAATCCCACCAAGTACAAGCACAGCTGGTTTACACTAATCTAATCTGGCATAAGCACAAGCTAGTGATTGTGGCTGGCCACCTGGCCGATTTAAGAGTTCACTACCCTGGTTCCTCCAGGCAGAGTTTGAAATTTAATTAAATTTTTATTTAATTTAGATGTCAAAAATTTACTTTTCCTCCTGTTCCTCCTTAAGCCTTTAAGTTACAAAACATTTATTCGGCTGGGTACGTGAAATGTGTTAATTGTGTTAAAGCTAAAGAAGAACAGGGAAGATAGATTAATAGTCAAATATAAATGCAGTTTATTTAATAAGTTAAATAGCATAATAGTTTAAAAATATTGAAAAGAAATTGTTGGTATTGGCTTTTGTTCCGTTAGTGTCACTACTGTCCGCTGTTAAGGAATAGTCATCGTCATCACAAAATGGATAAGCCGATTAGGCCGGCAGCGAACACTAGCACAAGCACAAGTACAAGACACAATTGACCTAATCATAAGGCCGATACCCAAAATGGTAGGCCTTGTTGTTTTTGGCCGGGCAGGAACTCAGAATTCCTGGCTCAGTTGGCAAATTTCATCTTCACCAGGTTTAAAAAACAAATCCCCAGATAGTCTTCTGAAAATGTGGTAGCTTTCTTAGACCTGGTTTTTTTGTTTATTTTTAGCTTTACTGGCCTTAGGCACCACCAGGGGTTTATCGTCATATTTGAGCCGTTGATGACTTGCAGGTATTTTTATTACTAATCAGTATAAATCGTATATGTATATAATTGTTTTGCAAATTGAACTCTTAGCAACTAATTAAAACATGTGGGTAGACAAAATTATAAACGAAAGAAAGAAGGGAGTCACTACAGCACCTGCGGCCCGAAATGTCGGACCTGAGGTGGTGATTGAACCCTCAACCTTTGGCTGGCTAGTAGTAACTGAACCAATGATTAAGGGCACCCAAAAACTGTTTTCATGGTTGCCATTAGACAAACTTGAATTTGAAGTCCTTTCAAGCCAACATGTGCTGCTGGGGGGTGCAGCATTTCATCCCCTAAATCCCAAATACATCCACCGCAGTGGAATGAATCTCTATTCAGTAAATAGCATTTTTGGAATAGAATGGTGGGAAACTACTTGTGTAAGCTACATACACGGCCGAGCCATCAGCTGAACTTTCATATCAGGCTTATCAATCTTTCCTATGCCAGCTTCCCTTACATTTTCCTGCAGTTCAAGCCTAACTTGATTTACTAATCGAATTCTACCGGCTGGGTCCATTCTTGTTAGTCAGAAAATCAGCTATTCCGATCAAACAGCCAAACGACAATTATCAGACCCCCTATTAGCCCTTAGGTTAATGGTTCTGGCTTGACAACCATACCTTCACTCAAAGAGTTATTTACTCAATTCAGCTCATTTTTCACATTTCAATTGGTTGTCAACTTTACTTTCAAGATACCTGCTAGTTTCCCTTTCATTTTCCAACGAAAGCTTTTCTCAAGCCTTCTCACATTCCAGCAAAGGAAGTAGTAAGGACTGAATTGAGGCAATTTTCTGTTCGCATTATTGTCAAATTCAACTGTTTGCTAACAATGAAATTGTTTAATAAGTCTAGTGTAGTGTACAAAGAGTAAGGGTAACTTTTTTATCTTGGTGCCCAGCATTGCAGGTTCTCATGAGAGACCTTTATCATGCTGCCCCTCCGCGGTCCATATGATAAGACAAGATGCGGAGAAGCGAGGATCAAGGATAGAAAACAAGATCACCAATCAGATTTAGGGTAACTGATGATATGTGCATAAATAAGGTTAGACAGTGTGCATCGAACACAGCATCTGAAAACCTTGTCGTCAAAAAAGCTACCTGGACCCGTTGGTGTAATGGTTAGCGTTTCTTTCTTCAGGCCGGAAGGTTCGTGGTTCGAATCTCGACTGGGCCAATTTTTTCTAAACAGACAGCAGCTGGTCAAACGTTGTAAAGAAGAAAGTCAGGTACCACCGAAGGTCCGAAAAATTCCGAAATTTAAATCTGTGTTAGAATGACAGAGAAATTTTAATGTTTCACCACCAAACAACCACCCGCCATTTGGGTCAAATGGAAATTTGGTGAATTGAAATTGAATGGAATTGGTTTTGTAGGATATACCTACATTATGACAGAATTGATTCGAAATGCCAAGGTAATTTGCATATCAATGGACATAATTCAACGGACTTTTTGAACTGTTGATCTTCAACTCTCGCTATTCATTAATTCATTCTAGTTCAATACTGCATTGCTCAGTTCACAACATAAAGGACAATTTGCTCCAAAAATTCTTCCAAAAGTCTTGGGAATTTAAAAAATTCTTTGTTTGCTCCTAATTTTGGACTTTAACGCTTCAAATTTTAAAATTTCCTACATAATTTACTTGGTTTTTGTCTTTGAAACCTTGCAAAGTGTTTTCCAGGGTCCTTTTCACCAAAGGTTAGAGTAGAGTTGAAATAAAATTGATCCTTCTCATGAAAAAGTTAAATGAGGGAAATTCAAGCTTGAGTGGAGTTTTTTTCCCTTAGTGCCACACCCCAGTTGCTTTCGCGATGAGGGGTAGTGCCATACCAAATTTTGTACTGGGTCCACGGTATGGCACTGAATAATTGCATATCGCAATTACCCGAGGCATAGGCAAGGCTACTGCCGGAGCAGAAGTGGCCACGCTGCTTTCACCGCATCGTGATTACCCGTTAGCTCCATTCAAAGGGGTTTCCCCCCTTGACTGGCCAACTCCTTGAAAATCTCGGATAAGAACAAATACAATTAGGGGGGATGTTTTGGCACCGAGGTACCATTCCTATAAAAATCAATTTCCTGTCGTCGGCGGACAACAGAGCACTTTGAGTTGCGAGATTTCAGTTTGAAACTTCGAGTTTGTTAAATTTCATTGACGGATCCGTAGGATCCAAAATTTCATGTTTGCGGCCGATTGATGCAGATGGTACCTTCTCCCAATCTGATCAGCCTAATGTGTTGCGTAAATTATGTCAAGGACCATATTGTATGTAAATATAGTTCACTTAGTATATTTTAAATTAGATAACTTTATTTTTCACAATAGACACAGAGGGACCTTTTTCACCCTCAATGCCTATTGCTTTATGAAAACCTAAGTTATCTCATTTAATTTATCATTCATGATTTATTCAAAAGTTTATGTTTTCGGCCGCACTGATGCAGAGACTACCTTCTCATCTCTGGTCAGCCTTAGTTGATGCGTATACTTATTTATAGGTGTATGGTATGATTTATAAACCGAATAATATTCCAATAAATTAATATTAATATTAAAGAGATGGCGACTTAGCTCGTGGTGGAATTTGAGGGATATGTACGCCAAAACTTCCGATTGTAATATTCAGTGGAAGAGAATGGTTATTCCAGTGGCCTTTTCCAGTTTCCATATTCCATTGGTTTGATATCCAAATATTTCATCATGGATCAATCTCTTTGTAGACTGATACCACGTTCGCAAGTATAGGCTATGGGTTCCTTGTTTTGTAATCCCGAACTTTAGCACCTCAATAGAAAATTGCTAAACAACAGCAAAATTTAGCCAACCGAACGCCAGTAGGTTTCCAGACCGTTACAGATCGCAAGGCAACACAGCAACACGAATTCATTCCTACTAGAACCTTCGGTGTAGATACAAAAATAGTTAAAGCAGTTTATTTTAAGTCTACTCTATTCTACTGCAACCTTTATTGAAAAGACACCAGGAAAAGATTCTTCAGGTTTATGAGTGAACACTCAAACTAAAGCAGGTTGTTGCCAAAAGTCTAATTCCTGTTTCAAAGTAGATCAACTGTTTCGAGAAGATTGCTAATGAACACTAACGGCCCTTGGGAGTCTTAAACCAGAAGTCATCCATTATTTTTCCAGAAATGAGGTGAGCTTCAAATCCGATGGGACCTAAGCCTGTTTCATATCAGCTGGATTCCTTTGTTAGTCTCAACAGCACTGGAAGCTGATTTTTCAATATTTGTCACCAGAATTTGGGTTCGAGGTCAAACTTAACCTGGGTCTTGTGCAATGCACTTGTGCGTTGAAAAGTTGTACACTTTGGGTTCTCATTCGAACTTCCGCTGTTTCTACTGAAGCACCTGTGGCTCAGTTGGTTAGAGCGTCTGCGCGTTAAACAGAAGACGCGGGTTCGAACCCCGCCGGGTGGCCGAATTTTTCGGGTGCCTGGTGGTGTACAACTTTCATTTCTTTAACTGGTTGGCTCCATCGGTAAAAGCCATTATGTCAGTACACAAACTAACTTGGTTGTAACTTATTTTAATCCCCTAAAAACGCAACGTTTCTACCCCAGCTGCGAGACGGCAAATCAAGCATCAATCAGGAGAGAACGTAAATAGTTGGCCCGGCCGGGGTTCGAACCACGCTTTCCGATCTGCAGTCAGACGTGCCTACCGCTACACCACAGGGCCATCAGCTGAACTTATCAGCAGGCTTATCAATCTTTCCTATGTCTTAATTCAGGCATCACAAATGGCAGAAATCAGAAACAGTCATCCAACTAGCACAAATCATGCATACTACAGGAGACTCAACAAGTCTTTCTGGATTAATGTTGCTTTCCTCAGTGTTTTCATAGAGTTCTTGGTAGAATGGTGGGGAGGAAAATTGAAAAAACTAGAGATCATCAAACACTTCCAAATATAGGGACGACATTTTTTTACGAGCGACGACATGTCCACTATGAGAACGTCATTTTTGAGACTAATTTGAAATGGTCCTGCCTAACTCTTATCTTACTGCGCTACAAGTGGAGGACCATGTCAAGTCTAACCAGTCTTGCCAAGTCAAGCCAAGTCTTGGAAAAATAAGCTCTAGCCCCCTATTTTGAAAATCCCTCCTGGGCAAATTACCGAAATTGTCGAGGGGCGGCCACCTGTCTGGTGGAGCCACCACAGCACCTCTATTACGGTGGACGTAATGGACTTCCTGATAGCCTTGTATGTAGAACACCTCGGGTAATTGCTACATATAAAGGCAAGTATTCAGTGTCAGCATTCCCCACCATCAAAAATGCAAACGTTCTAAGCTGGCCTGGCACTACCCCTAACAGGAGCACCGACTGGGGTGAGATGGCTGTAAAAAGCTCTTATTCCCTGAACGTACGTCACATGTCTGTCATCTAACTTGCTGCAACCGCCCCCTGTCTGAAACGGAGGAAAACCTGAATGGTATCCCCCCCATCTGCAAGTGGAGGAAATTTTATAATTCTAGTGGTTACTACTCAATAACTCAAAGTTACTTTACGGAGTTGGCCGTTCTTGGGGGGAAACCCCTTAGGATGGAGCCAACGGGCGCCCGTGATGCGACGCGAGCATTGCGGTCGTTTCTGCTCCGGCAGTAGCCTTGCCTATGCCTTGGGTAATTGCATCTGCAATTATTCAACGCCAGTCCGAAGACCCAGAACAAAATTGGGCTGGCGTTACCCCTCATCGCGAAAGCAACTGGGGTGTGGCACTATGGGAGGAACTCAAAGGTCCAAAGTTTTTGGGAAGATTGGCAAAAGTTATCAAGCAGCCAATCTAATTGCAACCGATTGCTCGCTCACATCTGATTGGTTCTTCTGGGGAGAACTCTGGTGGTATAAAACCAAGTTTAAACTCTACCGTAACCCTGCACAGGGTACCGGCTTCTGCAATCTGATTGGCTGTTCAGAAAAGAAGAAAGTTTTCACAGGGCCAGTACAAAAAGCGGACGCGGAACGGAAGCGGACTGGGGGTATAATAAAAGGACTGAAAAAGCGGACTTGTGGTATAAAATGCGGAATAAATGCGGAAATAGGGTATAAAAAGCGGACTTACCTTATTAAGTGGACTGGGTCAGAATTTAGTGGACCTACTCATTTTCAGTGCGTAGCAGAATTTTGATGACGGTTTTTCGGTTTTTTCGGTTTTTCAACACAGAAAACTTTTATGCACTGACAATTACTCTTATTTTTGCGGAGGGCACAGTCGTTAAAACAAAAATATTCTCAATATCTATCTTGTTTTAGGCTATGTTTTAGGGACAGCCATTTTTGAATCTGCTTTTTGCTGAATACAGTGAAGTAAGGCCCACCCCGGTAAACCTATAACTTGAGCACAGGCTTCTGGTCTTTTCCAGATTACACCCCCCCCCCTGAGTGGTCACAGGTCGCAAAACTTTACCGATTGAGTTGAAATTTAGTTTTGGTATGTTTTTCACAATGCTTATTTCAAAAATAACAAAAATTTTAATTTCTTTTAAATTTTAATTTTTGTCCACTAATTTGTGCGCTGATCATTCTTACGTCTTGAACAAACCTCCTAAAGTGAACCCATATGGTTGTGCGGCCGACTTTCACTTATCCCAACTGCCCTTTTAAGGGCAACCATTTCTAATAGAATTTGTTCTAGCCGCACAACCAACCTCATGGATTCACTTTAGAGATTGGTCCAAGAAGAAACGTAATTACATCAGGTATGGAAAGTTGATCCCAACTGCCCTTTTAAGGGCAACCATTCGCATGTGTTTCTTTCTAATTTTTGTCCGACCCTACGAAAGTTTATATTGTTAGAATTGCTTCGGGAAGCCACGGAACTGTGCACACAGGGTTGGGTGACGTGATTTTAATATTTTACTTGGTAATGGTTGCCCATGAAAGGGCAGTTGGGATAAAACTTTAATAATAGAAGCAGGCACAGAAAACGAAACGAAAGTCAACGAAATAAATAAATATTAGTATAAATTAAATAAGAAAACCAAATTAAATATTAAAGTTTTTAGATGAAGCTTTTGTATTCCATCTTCTAATCCTCAAACTAGGCGCAATTCCACTTCCCAAATCACATTCAGACCTATTTTCAGCTTGCATTTTCGTTGTTTGCACGCTGATTCCGTTTTCGTTTCATAGACTGCCCGGAAAATACTTTTCATGACTTTTAAAGGTCTTAGTTCAGCTGCTTGGTTGTTTAGATGTGAGTCCGCTTTTTATACTGTATGTCAGCTTTTTCCCGATTAGCCAATCAATACAGTCCCCATTTTATACCAATCTCTGAGAGTCCGCGACAAGTCCGCTTTTTATACCTTTTTGCTGAGTCCGTTTCCAGTCCTTTTCCGCTTTTTGTACTGGCCCGTTTTCACAAACATTTTTGATATTCATTCACTGTATTTGATGTTACATACTACGGCTGCAGGAGCAATTATTTCTTTCAATTCTATCTTTATTATTTATACTCACCGTCATCATCATCATCATACATACTTTAATTTAACTTCTGCAATCCAAAACTTTTCGTTTTGGAGTACAAAAATGTAATCCGTTATACCGTTTCCCTCAACGAATTGGCAGAGAGATATCCAATCCCTCTGCAAAGGGGCAGCTTTCGCGTGTCCTGGTCGGAGCACTGTTACGTAAAAAATCGGCTCTTCTTTTGAATTAATGAATTATTAATTACAGCATGTAATTATATGAATTATTAATACAGTATAATGTATTATTAAATATGGTAATTATAAGATTGGCTGCTTAGCCATAAACTTCTATTGCGTGCCCCCAAAAGCCTTTGACAAGACTCTAAAGAAAACCACTATTTTACAATTGGAGTTTTAATTGAACTTTTACTTTATATTCTATACGTAACTTTCAGCCTTCAGGTCATGATATTTTTGTATATGGCTAGCAGCAAGCTAGCAAGGCTACTTGCTCAAAAACGCCTCAAAAAAGCGTAAATCTAAGCCAGTTTTAATGCCTAATAAATTTAAATGGAATAAATTCTGTCACTTTAGTATAAACTACTATTTCAGCTTTACATGTTATCGCCTTGCTACAGACACATTTCAAGCTTGGACTGGAGTGTCGGTAAATAATGTTGTTCCAGGATTCTTTGATTTAGTGTGGAACTAAACAGTAGCAATTCTGATTGTAAAGCATTCTGTCGTTTTCACTAGTCAGCATACAAAGGGCTGGTATAGACTTAATTTTTTACAAAGTCGTAATCCCGTTGCATCCGAAGAAGAAGGTTGCAGGTCAAATATAGGCGACAAGAAAGAGTTTAAAAATTTTAAGTAAAGAGTTTTCTCCGAGTGCTTTGAAATTTCGTCGATATCGAATTTGTTTGCATGCTCCTAAACTTGTAGAAATAGAATTAATCAAGAATAGAAATTTTAATCTGTCTCAAGTTAGCCTCTAACTTCAGGCTAGATTGCCGTGTAAAACTCAAGTCTCTAAATATCTGGTTGGGAAAACTAAAATTCAACTGATTAAAAATTAAAAATTGATAAATTAAATGAACACTGAACTTTTTGCTTGTTATGATTCCAGACTTTTGCAGACAGGTTTGGACAAGACAGTTGTCAACTTTTCGGCAGAAGTTCTTTTTTGTAAGCCACTTCCAATGTTGACAGAGACAGCGGAAAAGACAAAATTTGACACAATGCACTTCAAATATGACATCTCGAAAGGTGAAAAAAGTCCAGTAAAAACTTTGAAAAACAGCTGCGCATTATTACTGGAGTTTTGTTAATCGACTGGGACTTTCACGAAAAGCCAAAAGCCGGTCCGGTTTGGCGCTTTGAAAGAACAGTTATGATTTGCAGTTGACAATTTGCTTTTGCTGAACAAAACCAATTTTGAAGTTGTCTTTTTTTCAAGTAAAGCAAAATGCACACTCCAAGTATTCAAGGTTGCAACTATCATGTACCTGCCCTTTAGCTTGCTATTCCTAAGGTAAAGCACAACTCGTATCATACAGGGTACAATTTTAGTTGACCATATTTCAATACCATCTTCAAGTGGTCTTCACTGGAATGAGCTTCCTTGTCTACATGATTTTTTACTTTTAGTTTTTTACTTGAACCTCTTTAATTTGTCTATGTTTTAGGTCCAATGAGTTTTAGACTGGTGCTATTTTTATGGTTGCAATTTGGCTACAGTTGCAGTGAAAACGAAACGGTACTGCAGCGACTTTACAGGGATTTGTTTACAACCTACAACAAGAAACTGTTACCCATTCGATCACCCAATGATACTGTAAATGTTAAATTGCATCTCAGAATACTGCAACTTTCTGATATTGTAAGTGGTTGGTAGTGAAATGAAAATTACGGTTCAGATAAATATTGCGAATCATTATTGATCTGTAAATTGATATGGGTTGTTGCTGAAGGTTTTGACACTGATTTGCAATGCTTTGAATTGACATAGAGGTTGATGATGATGCTGATATTTAGTTTGAATGATAAAAAATCTAATAAAATACCATAAGTCAAATTTTTAAACTTTGAAAATGGTTGAATATTTGCACCCATATCCTAAACTATGCTCATGCCAACTTTTGCTCGGGTATCATGGTTAATCCTTATAAAAGTTTGAAAAAGTTGCACACTCACACATCACCAAGCACCCGAAAAAATCGGGCACCCAGCGGGTCTTATGAACCTTATAGTTTATTCTTCCAGAAAAACCTGCTATTCGCAGCGACAGGAAATAATCAGAGTTAAATCTCTTATTTTTAATTTCTGACTCTTAGATTTTGCCAAATTTGGTTTTAGGATTAACAAAATATTCTTATATTTATTTTGTTTCAGGATGAAATCAGTCAACACATTTCGCTTATATCTATTGTCAGACAGGTAAGATCTAATTTAATTATTATTGATTGGTTGATTTTACATAATTTATGGGTAACTCTTCAACAAGAAGCGCTATAAACCCGGTCACATTATATTAGAAAATTGCCCTCAAAAATGAGGTAACAGCTGAAGCGATAAGAATCTTTCCTACTAAAGCTACAATGTGCAGTATACCTGTTGTGTTCCATGTAGGTAGAAGCTATTGGAGCAACAGATCATGTACTATATATGATCTTAACATAACTCTTGGCACAAAACTCAACAAGACAATATATTTTTAAACTCTTTTTAAACAATCTCTTTATCTTCAGATACAACAATACCATTTTTATGGATAGGATTTTGCATCGTGTTCAAGCTGTTAACATCAGCAGCCTACAAAGTTCCCATAATTTATACGAACTGATACTACATCCTGTAAATTATTTGGACTAAGACACAAATAAAAGTTATATTGACATGTTCGGGCGCAGTGCAGAATAAAATTTTTTCTTCAATGAAAGCTATAGGTCAGTCTGAATCGATTTATCCAATTTAAGCTTTACAAATCAGACCTCATACAATTGTAATTCAAATTGCCTACACAAAGGCCTGAAAAAAAACTTAAAAGTCTGACTACCAATCAGCAAAATTTAATCTCCCGCACATGCAAAAATTAAGATTTTTAGTTTAATTTTTTAATCTCAGTATGGTCGATGTGTTATTTGATGTTTCACAATTTTTCTTTCCAGTACTGGATCGATAAACTTCTGACTTGGATCCCGGACCGTTACGATGGAATTACTGATTTAAAGGTTCCGGTTGGTGATGTCTGGAAGCCTGATATCGTTCCGGCTGAAAGGTGCAGAATTGCGAAAAAATGCAGAATTGCAGTGCAATTGATAGCATTAATCACATTACAACAATTAATTAGAGTGCAACTACTGCATTAATCACATAGAAAAAACGCTTACAGTGTAATTAAATTAATTACAGTGCAATTAATTGCATTAATCACATTAAAACAACGTTACTGTATTTCTATGGTAATGTCAAACTGTTACTTACATATGTTGCCAAAATTTGCCTTTATGCTCCAGTAAATTGAGCTTCTGCAGAAATTTTGTAGCTTCTGCTCTTTATAATGAATTACTCAACCAAATTTAATTTGTAGTTATTTTCTTTTCTTTGTTTCGTTTAGTGTTCACCTGAAGTTGAGTGATACCGAGTATTCCTCCAATGTCGGCATAGCGTCGGACGGCAACGTTTCCTACATAAAAATGGCCATATTTCAACTGACCTGTCCGCTACAGTTTACAAACTTTCCCTTTGACGAACAGGTCTGTCAACTTTGGACGCCGCATACGATGTAAATATTTGTGCTTAAGGTGCTGGTTCGGGTATTTGTAGCAAATTTTGAGATACTGTAATCTGTTCAATTCTTGATGTTCAACGGTAATTTTAATATCATTTTATAGCTTAGAATGTGCTTGTTAAAACTAGATAGAGTGTAGCTGTCTAATTTCAGCTATTCGACTTGAACAAGCAATAACAAAAAACAATTTTTGTACATGGATTTATCGAAATGTGGGAAAGCTAGAAAAGCGGCCAGTTCTGGGCCCTGTTGTACCAACTTTTAATCAGTAATCAGTAATCAGAATCAGCCATCAGTAATCAGTAAGTTATTTTCCGTTGCACAAGACTACTGATTGCTGATTGCTGATTACTGATTACTGATTACACAAGAAATATATGTCTTCATATACGTTTACTGATTACTGATTAGATGAGAAATGGACGTCCACACATTTACTGATTACTGATTACGTCGGAAATATAGCTGATTGTGGCATATTGCTGGCCAGAAACTCAACAGAAAAAAGGACTACCTAAATACAGCTTTACTACTACATTTTAGAAATTTATTGTTTATTTTTAATTTATTGGCTTACCAAGAGCGGAAAACTACTGCAACAGGTTTATAGCGGAAGAAGGAATATTTGCTAGAAATTGGTGAATTTCAACTGATAACAATGTATTTACTACGTATTAATGAAAAGGTTCACGAAACATGCTCCTAATTACTGAAAAATTAGACTGATTGCGCGATAATCATGGTAAATGAGACTGATTAAATTTAAGCGAAAATAATCAGTAATCAGTAATCAGTAAAGAGTTTGGTGCAACAGCTTACTGATTATTCACTGATTATTCACTAATTATTTACTGATTACTGATTACTGATTACTGATTATAATCAGTAAAGTTGGTGCAACAGATTTTACTGATTGCTGATTACTGATTACTGATTAATCAGTAATCAGTGGTTGGTGCAACAGGGCCCTGGTTGTACGCAGACGATGCAAATTAAACATATTACTTGCGCTACCTGCATGGTGAAATTCGCGTCGATAAATTGTAAAACAACAGAGTCATTGTGTTTTCGAGCTTCAACACAGAGGCATAGCAGCAATTGAGCAGTCACAATTCTGCTCCGAGTACTAAGCAACCATCAGTTAACCGTATAGTTGTGTTTTCGAGCTTCAACACGTAAACATAGAGCGAGTGAGCAGTCACAATTCTGCTCTGAGTACTAAGCAACCATCAGTTAACCGTACAGTTGTGTTTTCGAGCTTCAACACGTAAACATAGAGCGAGTGAGCATGTGCAGTCCTACTCCGATGTCTGTCAACTGTATAAATGTTGCCGTCTCAACTGCACCTAATTTCAGCTCTGCACGATGCGATTCTCTTCCTGGTCCTACTCCGGCGAAAGTCTGGCACTGACCGTAGATCCGCCCGATCTGAGCGCCTTTGCCCCAAATCCGGAATGGAGTCTGGTGAACGTTTCGGCCGCCGAAGAAATCGTCTACTATCCCTGCTGTCCCAACCCGTTTGTCGACCTGGTCATCTCACTACGCCTAAAACGTCGACCCGAATTCTACGTCTACAACATGATCGTGCCCAGCCTACTGATAACCCTACTGACCGTTTTTGGACTGTTCACCTTTTCCTACGGGTCCAGTAGCGCTGATAAGATATCACTGGGCATGACGGCCTTGCTAGCGCTGGCGGTTATGATGCTGATTGTGGCGGATAAAGTGCCACCGACTGGCGATTCGATACCTGTAATTGGTAGGACTGCTGCTTCCGTTTTATAGACTGTCGACATACATTGACATAGGATCGGGTCCTGGGGGGGCTTGTCCCCAAAAAATTTTGAGGGGGTTTGTACCTTGAACAAAAATTTTTAGGGGGGGGGCTTGTACCTCAAGAAAAACTTTGTAAAATTTTTCGAAAAATTAACGCTAATTTTATTAAAATTAGCAATTTTTTGTCAAAATTTGCAAAAATCCTCAAGTTTTGGAAACAATTTCAAAATTTTGCTGGATTTTCCCAAAAAATTAAACATTTTAGCAAAAAAGTTTTTGAAATTTTACTGTTAAAGCTAATTTTTTCCGGCTGTTTTTAGCTATACGTTGGCCATTTTTTCGTTACCCCTTGTCCCCGACGGCGATAGGGCTTGTACCTTGTCCGGGTTGGGGGGGGGGGGCTTGGACCCCCCCCCCAGACCCCCCGCGTTAACCTATGACTGTCGATCGAGATGCTGATTGTGGCGGATAAAGTGCCGCCCACTGGCCATTCGATACCTGTAATTGGTAGGACTGCTGGTTCTGTTTTATAGACTGTGTCGAAAGATATGATAGTCAGGTTGTGATAAATGGGCATAGGAAAAGTGAAACAGTCAGCCATTTTCGAATGCACTAGTCCTGTGAGATGCTTGGCACATTGTATGGCGACTGTGTGTTTATATGCGTTTGAACTAAAACAAAGCTGAATGGCTAATCATTTGGCTTCTGCAAAAAATTATGTAGGCGATAGGATATCTTAGCACAGGATAGCAGAGATCTCTATACCCATGTGCTTGGGGAGGGGATTCGGGGGTTCCCCCCCCCCTACCTGTGCCTAACCCCCAGAGGGGTCTCACACCTCCCAGAATCCGGATTTTTCCGTTTGTTGGGCAAATTCGGGGGGGGTGGTGGTGAGAGACCCTCTGGGGGGTTAATTACAGGTTCGGCCGCCGGTTCACTCCCCCCAGAACTTCCCCTCCTGCACATGTTTGTACAAGTCCCTACATGCAACAATCAAGCATGTGTTTATATGCGTTTGAACTAAAATGAATCTGATTGGCTTCTGTGATCATACTCTAGCTCTCTTACTACTGACAGCTTTTGCTTTCAGGAAAATATTTCATGGTCCTGATCGGGGTGCTGATGGCCGGTTCGGTGCTGTCAGCAACTCTGGTGGGACTACAGCACAGCATTCGCCGACCAATGCCGCCGTTTCTGCAGCACCTCCTGTGTCGGCCTCGACCGCACGTCAGACTGCCGACGCGCGACACCACCGGAACGTTCTGCTCGAAATCCACAGACCTCAAGACAGAGGAGGAAAACAGTGCCTTGCTTCTGTCTAACGCAGAGGTCAGTAAAGTGAATTTTCCAATTGTTTCGAAATTAGTATCCATTTTGGACGGTTTTGTAGCTAGCTGATAATACATAAGAGTATGACAAGCGTCACGCCCAGCTAATGTTAGCCCGAGAGCAATAATAGGTTGAAAACCAGGGTCCGACCAATTAGGCAGCTCACGGCTGAAGTTGCCCCTACTTTCCAAGGACCGATGGTATCAACGTCTAAGCTTGGATTGTTAAGTCACGCCTGTCTGGATTATAGTTTTAATTTTAATTGATGGTGATAGATGATTCAGTTGATGATTTTAGTTGATTTTAATAATTTTAATTATAGTTTTTATAGTTTATTATTATAGTTTTAAATTATTTTTTATATTATTGACAACTCTGGAAAACTCCATCGAAACTATCAACTGCGAATTCTTCCTTTTAGCTTTTGATTATTTCAGGCCCCTATGGTACAGGTAGATTCTGCCAACATGAGAACGGTAATTGGATTACTACAGACTTTAGTATCACACCTCGAGAACGCCTCCAGCAAACAAGAGGACCGTTCTGCCAACGACTGGAAACTTTTGTTCAGACTTTGTCATGCTATTTGTCTTGTATTTTTTGTCTGTCTTTCACTGGCCTTTACTATGTATGTCTTGCAAATATAAGTTTTATCGTAGTTGTTGTGTTGTGAGTCCGTGTTTTGTTTCTTAAATGGGTAAGGTAATCTTAATGGTCAGGGCGTTTCATGATCACATATAGTGAACATTCATTCCAAGTGAACGGAAGATTAACATTAACACAAAATAATTATCGGTTTTTAAAATTATTCGAGAAACGCGATTTCAACTGCTTAAATTTCAAAGTTTTAAGTTTAGTCCCGTTCCTTTAATAGGTACAACTTATACGTCCAAAATTTAATGCTGATCTTGTTTCGTTATTACCACTTTGGAGTTATAACTCCTATCAGACATGTGCAATCCCTGTTTCTCTAAAGATTAACTATAATCTGCTTAATTCAGAATGTTGTGTTTACTGAATTGACTTGTCCTTGGCCTGCAAAGCAGATTAATTCAATTGATCACAGATTAATTACTTCGATTAATGTAAAGAAAACTAACAGTTTTTAATACTTATTTATATATGCTGTATATTTATATAATATATATATATATATATATATATATATATATATATATATATATATATATTTACATATATTTTTATGTATATTTATATATTTATATATGCTCTATATGCTGTACAAGTCCCTTAAAATTAACTGGTTTAATCGACGGCCTAGAATGATCGGTGTAACGGAGATAAATTTATTTGCTCCGTTTTTAATATTACTTGTTGTTACTATTTAAATCCGTTTTTGGAAAAACGGTGGTGAATACTGAATACTTTGATGCGGCTGTCTCTTAATCCGTTTAATTTTTAAAGAATTAGGGACTTTACTACTCCAACTGACTTTCAATCATATGTATTAAAAAATTTTAGTGTTCAAAAAGTTAAGTCTTCAGCACCGGATTCTGTTCTAAGTTTTGTGGGTGCGCTAACTTGACGCAATTCCTGAAAGATCTTTCTACTGGAAGGACCTTGACTGCAAACTGGAGGACAAGCTGGGAAAATATTCCATGACCGTTAAGTTGA